>MDKH01095518.1:0-15712 GCA_005239495.1 Nicotiana undulata
ATAAAATTATTTAATAATAGTGAAGGGTGAGATGAGATAAAAAGACAAGATAACGATGCAACCGCATCAAATCGGTCGTTACATAAGGTGGTACATTTCATCGTTATATAACGACGGATTTAACGATACGATACAATAAAATTTAAGTAACAACCAAAATAAACATCGTATTTAAAGTAACAATACGATACAATACAATGAGTAACGACCATCCAAACAAGCTGTTATGGTAGGAAATAAAGACGCACTATTTATTTGTCGCTCAAATTATGTGAATAATACTCCCTTGAGCTTATATTTTATATTCTTTATGATTTGGATGGTTTAGTTGGAGAAATTAAAGAATACCATTATTGAATTTATTGAGCTGGAAAAAAATATTGAAGAAAACAAAGTGAGTCTGTTGATTATTGAAGGTCTAGGTTCAATATAACCATTAAAAATTATGGGATTTAGTATTAAAAATTAAATTCGACCAATTTTGAAGCAAAAATATGTTGGTATAATTTTAACACAACATGGCACCGCGTAGGATTTTGTGGTTAATTGTGACAATTTCAGAATTTGTGATAAAACTATGGCGATTCATGATATTGTCACGATCCAAAATTCATTTAAGGTCATGGTGGCGCCGGACATCACTGTCAAGCAAGCCAACACTCAATAGTTAACTAAATTTCTATTTTTAATCTTTTGAAATCGTTACTTTTCATTTCATTATATAAAGATCAGTAAAATTTACTGAGTAAATAACGATATTTTAACAATTTAATTAACGAATACATCCCAAAAGTCATCCCATAATTCGGTGTTACAAGTGCATGAGCAATTTCTAGGAAGTATACATGTAATACAATTTTTGTCCGGAGCTGTGTTTTAAAAGGCATTTCTAGGACTCGCCCGGGGCTCGTCCCTAGGCGGGGAACTTGCAAAACGCCCTGGAGATCTTGTATGGAGCTTAGTTCTGTGAGGCTTACGCCCCAAGCGCCCGACCGTGCGCCCTAAACACGTCTAGCGCCCAACGCTCGGAGCTCGCCTAATAGTTCTAATGCAAATCAAGTGTCGAATTTCCTAATTAATATCGTTGACCTTCAAAATTCTTTAACGAATTAATGATAAAAGTTCTATTCATCGATAGAAATATGAAGATTGAGCAAAACTCTAATAATGAGACATAGTATTGCGAATTTATATCTTCACTTGTTATTAGTTGTGTCTTAGTTCATTTGTCCCTGCTTGTTATACACTTTTATTAATTTGATATCTTAAACTAATTTGTATTTATTCATGAAGGAGTAATATTTTAATTATCGTACTAATAAGATTTTATTAATTAATTATTTTTAGGAAGATAAAATGTGGAGTTTGATCATTTTTAAAGATATTGTAATTTTTTAATTATTTGAAAGTTAAAGACGTTATACATGATTTGTATGCATTAGTTATACTTAAGAATCATGCTAGATGTTTTTTCCTATGAGTTCCTTTAATTTAATTTTTTTTTAAACTTTTGATTTATATTCTATATTTTTTTTGTGTTATTATTTTATTTCATTAATTTATAAAATAAAATTTTAAAAGATCTATGGGGCTTACGACCCCCCCCCCCCCCCCCCCCCTAGGATTACGCATCACCTCATATCAAGTAAAACGCCCGCCAAACGCCCCCATCTTTTAAAATATTGCTTGTAAGTAGCGTATAATCGATTGTTTCACATATTTATAGTTTTCTTCAATTTTTATGCAATTTTACCTGTTTATAAATATTTACTGTCATTATATTATTTTATAAAATATTAAAAATTAAATACCTACGGGGCTTATGGCCCGTGCCTTGGGGCTTACGCCTCGCTGAAGCATACGTAAAACGCCTCGCCTTAGGCCCACGCCTTTTAAAATACTGGTGCGGAGTACAAAATGGACAAAAGGAATAAAATGCAATACAATGCATCAGAAAGAGACTCTGCCGGCTCCGCGTCTCGAGAGGAGCAGCTCACCTAAGTCCCCATAACAGCCACACCACTGCGTCGAGCGGGGCCACTAGATATACCCGTACCTGTGCAACAAAATGCACAACAAGTGTAGTATGAGTACAACAACAACGCGTACCCAGTAAGTATCCCGCCTAACCTCGAAGAGGTAGTGACGAGAGGTCGAATTTGACACTTGCTAGAGGTCAATTTAATAAAATCAAGGGTGACACTAAGCATGGATATCATAGGTAATTAACAAATAGTGACAGGAAGGAATAACTTCTTCCACATTTACAAATTTTAAAACTTCGTCATTTCAGTTGACAATTTTATAATTCAAGGCCAGTAAACGGTTAAAAATCACATAAAGTACTAAACAAATATCATGCACAAGTAGTGCCGAGGGTCGAACGGCCCGAACCAACAATAAATAAATATAAAATGAGCATTGCCGAAAGGTCGAACGACTCGAACCATAGATGCATCTATTACCCCGCTTGCGAATCATACCTGCGACGCGGTCACACATAAATAATAGAGTTACCCCGCTCGCGAATTATTCATGCGACACATGTACTCATAGATACACACATTCAAACAGTAAAGTCACTCTTTATCAGAAAAACAATTACTCAAGAAAGTGATAAAATTCTCTTTTAATGGTCTCGAAGATAGTATTTAAATATTTTCTAGAAATTCATTTGCCAAGTTCGATAAGGTTTAAACATTTTTAATTTCACCAGTAAAGTTACAAGTATGGCAATTAAAACATGCTTGTGGGTCCTAGACTACCCGGACATAAGCATAATAGTAGTTACGCACGGACTCCCGTCACCTCGTGCGTACGTAGCCCCCACAAATAGTAGCACATGATTGATTATTTCACCTATGGGGACAATTCCTCTCTTACAAGGTTAGAAAGGAGACTTATCTCGCTCCGAAGATTCATAACCGGCTTCCAAGCCCTTCCGATGACTCAACTTAATGCACAACGCCCCAAAACTATCAAAATAACGGGCAAACCAATGCAAATATACTCTAATACTTATAACAATTCAATTTATATAAATTCCTAATTCCGCTCGAAAAGTCGATAAAAATCACCTTCTAGCCCACGTGCCCAGATTCTGAAAATTTTCAAAGATAAACTTTATCCATAGACTCACTAACTCAAATATATAATTTACTCTCAATTTCATTCCCAAATTCCTGGTCAAATCCCCAAAATACTAATTCTAGGTTTTCTTCCAAATCCCATAATTTCTACAAATTTCCATATTATAATCTGTATCTAATTCATGTATTTAACTAATAAATGGGAAGAAATCACCTACCTAGAGTTTCTTGATGAAAATCTCCTCTTGAAGCTCTCCAAAATCGTCCAAGCCAAATGAAAAATGGGGAAAAGTGAGCCAAGTCCTGACTTAAAGAAGCCCCCCACTGCCTCCACCACTTTCTCACCTACGGTGCAATAGCCGCTCCTGCGGCTCCGCACCTGCGGAGAAACCATCACAGGTGCGGCTCTAACCCAAGCCAGCTGCTCCTGCTCCTGCGACCCTCTTGTCCGCATTTGCGCCTTCGCAGGTGCGAAAATATACTCGCACCTGTGCTACTGCCCGCACCTGCGATTCGCTGGCCGCTTCTGCGGCTTCGCTCTTGCGGCCAAAGCCTCGCAGGTGCGGTCACACCAGATGACGGCAGCCTTAGCTTTCTCAAACTCCAAATTCGGTCCGTTATGACATCAATAACCCGTCCTAAGCCCGTGCTCATTCACTAATTGTGCCAGTCTTGTCACGACCCCAAATCCTAACAGGTCGTGATAGCGCCTATCGTGGAACTAGGCTAGCATCTATCACATAAATACACATTTCCTTTAATAAAATTTCTCAAAGTCATTAATAACATTCCATAGCAAGTATAAAATTTCTCTAAGTCTTGAACAATGCATAAATAATCTAATGGTCTAAACTATTCCCCAGAATTGGAGTCAACTGATCACGAGCATCTAAGAATAAGGATAATACTGCTAATGTCATAATACACTGTCTCAGAACAAATACTAAATACTAATGAAGGAAGGAAAATGGAGAAGCTATGGACGCTGGACAGCTACCTCGAAATCCCAAAGCTGATGCCGTACGAACTCATGTGACTACTGCTCAGAACCAGTACCTGTATCTGCACACAGAGGTGCAGGGAGTAATGATGAGTACGCCAACTCAGTAGTAATGAAAATAAATCACAGTCTGAAGAATAAGAAACACACAACAACAAATACACCAATCCACAAAACAGTAAAATACCAAGTCTCAATAAAGTATACATAAGTTCGAAAACCAGTTTCCGTAAAAATTCTTTGAAATAAGTATAATTTCCAATATTTCTCAGTAAAACTCCCAAAAATATCAGTTTGAAAGATGAAACGAATCATAATAAAAAATGAGTAAAATATCATCATTAAACTGCCCCTCGGGCCATAATCATCACTCACAAATATTCCCTCAGCTCCTCACCATCACTCAGCATCAGCCCCTCGGGCAACCTCACTGTCACTCACTCCTCCCAAACACTCATCACTCGGCACTCGACACTCGCACTCGCACTCAGTAGCTACCTGCGCTCACTAGGGGTGTGTACAGACTCAGGAGGGGCTCCTACAGCCCAAGCACTATAAATTAGCCAAATCATGGCATCAATCACTCTCAGGAACTCGGCCTCTCTCATATCATAAATATCCTCACAATATTGGCCCTCGGCGTCACTCAGTCAGACACTCTCAACATGCCACTCGGGCCATAAATAAACAGGGTTCTCGACCCAAAACAATATTTCATTATAAGAAATAATATCAATAAACTCTGAGTGTCAAAACAATTTAGCAATAAGGAATGAGTGTAAAATTCGTAAGTACTATGTGAGGAATATCAGGAAAATATTCCCCAAGGGGTTAAAACAGATCGACACTAGGCCCCAAACATGGCTTACAACCCAAATATATCAAAACAATAGTAATATTATTTAACATATGCTTTAAAAGCAGTTTCGCAACTCAATAGTTGCTTAAAAAGGAACATCTTTCCAAATTTCTAATTCGTGCACGCCCCACACTCGTCATCCAGTGTGTTCGTCACTCCAAAACCGTGAAAGGATGTAAAGTCCGGGGTTTCATACCCTCAGGACAGGATTTAAAGGCATTACTTACCTCAACTAGCCCGAAAAGCTATTCCGCAACACGCTTGCCTCTTGAATCAACTTCTGAGTGATCCAAATCTATCAAGTTAAGATTTTTCACATCAAATTATGCTAAGGGAATGAATTCCAATTGAAAGGTATCAATTTTAAGCACAAAACCCGAAATTAGCCAAAACCCGACCCCCAGTCATGCATCTCGGAACTCAACAAACTTTATACCAAAATGATCCTCATCATCTCACAAGTCCGTACATATAAAGAACTCTGCAATCGGAGTCCGTTTGACCCCTCAAATCATCCCTAAAAGGTCTCATAATCACAAGCCCTAGTTTCACTTTTTTCTACTGATTTTCCCCAATTAAACACTGTTAATTTAGTCCTTAATCACATATAATCAAGTTATGGGGTCCAAAATCCTTACATCAATGAAGAACAATCGTTTTCCCTCTTCAAAATTGCTCCAAAAGCTCTATTCTCGTTCAAAAATGGTGGAAAAGTGCGCAAAGGTCGCAGATGTGTTTAATTTCTACTGTCAGGTATATACACTGTGCGATTGCGATCCTACTCATGCAATCACATAGAACTGGATCTCCTCCCTTTACGCGATCGCGTACACACAACCGCATTCGCACAGCCTTAGCTTCCCCATCCAGCCCACACGCCTCAACCCTGTGCGATCGCACCAGCCTTCACGCGATCGCACTGCTTGCATTCCCTTCCACTACGCGATTGCAACCCCTCTAAGACGATCACACAGAACAATTCCTGAACCCCCACACAATGGACTATGCGATCGTATAAGACTCCCCGCGATCGCATCGAAGAAATTAGAACCTGCAACACACCAGCAAATCTGCTACTTCCCACTCCCGAACTTGGTCCGTTTCACCTCCCGAAACACACCCGAGTCCCTCGGGACCTCAACTAAACCAACCAACACACCCCATAACATCATTCAAACTTAATCAAGCCCTCGAAACACCAAAAACAACGCATAAACACCAAAATCACATCGAATTCAAGCATATGAACTTTGAAATTTCTAAATTCCACCAACGATGCCGAAACTATCCAAAACACATCCGATTGACCTGAAATTTTGCAGACATATCCAAAATGACATTACGAACTTGTTCCAACTTTCAAAATTCCGTTCCGACCCCGATAGCCTATTTTCCATTGTCGACCAGAAATCATCAAAAACTAACTCTCGCCAATTCAAGCCTAATTCTACACCGGATATCACAAAAATATTCTGAACACACTCCTAAGTCCCAAATCACCTAACGAAGCTATCCGTGCCATAAAATCCGCATTCCGAGGTTGTTTACCAATAAGTCAACTCTCAGTTGACTTTTCCAACTATAAAGCTATTTTTAGAGACTAAATGACTCAATTCTCCCTACAACCATTCCGAACCCGAGCCAACCAACTCTAACACATCATAAACAGTATAACCAGCCTATGATAAGGAAAAATAGTAAATATAATGTAGATTCTACGTAACGACCGACCGGGTCGTTACAAGTCTGTTCACTCCTTATGGGCATCTTCAAAATGTGACAACATCTTCCAATTCCAAACTATATTGCATCCTTCTTCATACCAAGCAACTCATTCCTGTTGCTTACCATCTCCCGTCGCAATAGTCAATATTTCAATTTAAGCCCGTGGACCCAATCATCGTCCACTAAAATTTCTCAAATCACTCCAAACTTCTCCTCAAGATGTGCATCTATCTTACCACAGAATTCATATGCTACGCTGCCACTCTCCCACCCTGGTCAAACTCCCCCTCTAAGCAACTGCTCGACTCCCGCTTCTAATACCTGGCCTTCTGGAATTTATCCGCCACCTGACACTTCTCACATGTCCTTCCTTATCTTTTTCTGCCCAGTTGCAGCCTTACATCAATATCCATGTCTGCAGCACTTGAACCGATAGATCACTACCAACCTCACCCCTTTCCGAAGATCCCCCTTCTCGAGCCTTCAACATTAGAAATACCTATTCAATGTTGTACCACCGCACAACGCGATCTCTGACATCCGCTTCTTCAATATTACTTCACAATACTCTGATCCAATGCAAACCGAAGAAACCATAGCACGGGGGAACTTAACACATTCTATTTGATCAAATATGACGATACCACATCACAAATGAAGATTTCCTCCTCACTTGAAAACACCAAGTCTTATTACTCTTTCAAACCATACTTGAACATCTATAGTTCAATCGCCTTTCCTCCGCCGGAACTAAAATACTAAAATCTCGGAATCACGCTCTGAGAAGACCTCATTTCAAGTCATTTATCTCCCCGACATATAGGCAAGCATCCTACCATCATATCAACACCGAGCGATGACCAATCATAAGCATCATAACAACCTGAGCATAGCCTCAAAGCTCTCAGAAATACAACTACTGAGCTAAAACAGCATAATATCCTTCCGCAGAGCAATGACAATTGCCCTAACCAACTACGCATGGAAAAACATCACGCGCCATATCTGTAGTACCATTACAATTCCTCAAATTCCCGATTTATAACAAGCGCTTCGCCACGCATAAGATTGAGTAAGAAGAAACGTAGACATAAGACTCCAAGGAATCAAATCGCACGATGAGGAATCAAGAAGGGAAGTGCTCCTAACAGCCCCGTAGCCTCTCGAAGGTAAGTACAGACGTCTCCATACCAATCCGCAAGAATCTACTAGACTTGCTCATGACTCGTGTTACCTAAGGGAACCTAGTGCTCTGATACCACGTTGTGATGACCCAAAATCCATTTAAGATCGTGGTGGCGCCGGACACCACTGTCAGGCAAGCCAACACTCAATAGTTAACTAAATTCCTATTTTTAATCTTTTGAAATCGTTACTTTTCATTTCATTATATAAATATCAATAAAATTTACTGAGTAAATAACGATGTTTTAATAATTTAATTAACGAATACATCCCAAAGTCATCCCAGAACCCGGTGTCACAAGTGCATGAGCAATTTCTAGGAAGTATACATGTAATACAATTTTTGTCCGGAGTACAAACTGGACAAAAGGAATAAAATACAATACAATGCATCAGAGGGAGACTCTGCCGGCTGCGGGTCGTCTCGAGAGGATAAACTCACCTAAGTCCCCATAACAGTCACACCACTACGTCGAGCGGGGCCACAAGATTTACCTGTACCTGTACAACAAAATGCACAACAAGTGTAGTATGGGTACGAAAATATCATGTACCCAGTAAGTATCCCGCCTAACCTCGAAGAGGTAGTGACGAGAGGTCGAATTTGACACTTGCTAAAGGTCAATTTAATAAAATCAAGGGTGACACTAAGCATGAATATCATAAGTAATTATCATATAGTGACAAAAAGGAATAACTTCTTCCACATTTACAAATTTTAAAAGTTCGTCATTTCAATTGACAATTTTATAATTCAAGGCCAGTAAACAGTTAAAAATCAAAGAAAGTACTCAGCAAATATCATGTGCAAGTAGTGCCGAGGGTCGGACGGCCCGAACCAACAATAAATATAAATTGTGCACTGCCGAAGGGTCGAACGACTCGAACCATAGATGCATCTATTACCCCGCTCGCGAATCATACCTGCGACGCGGTCACACATAAATAATAGAGTTACGCCGCTCGCGAATAAACCATGCGACATAGGTACTCATAGATACACACATTCAAACAGTAAAGTCACACTTTATCAGAAAAACAATTACTCAAGGAAGTGATAAAACTCTCTTTTAATGGTCTCAAAGATAGTATTTAAATCTTTTCTAGAAATTTATTTGCCAAGTTCGATAAGGTTTAAACATTTTTAATTTCATCAGTAAAGTTACAAGTATGGCAATTAAAACATGCTTATGGGTCCTAGACTACCCAGACATAAGCATAATAGTAGCTACGCACGGACTCCCGTCACCTCGTGCGTACGTAGCCCCCACAAATAGTAGCACATGTTGATTATTTCACCTATGGGGACAATTCCTTCTTACAAGGTTAGATAGGAGACTCACCTCGCTCTGAAGATTCATAACCGGCTTCCAAGCCTTTCTGATGACTCAAACTGACGCACAACGCCCCAAAACTATCCAAATAGCGGGCAAACCAATGAAAATATACTCTAATACTTATAACAATTCAATTTATATAAATTCCCAATTCCGCTCGAAAAATCGATAAAAATCACCCTCGGACCCGCGTGCCCGGATTCCGAAAATTTTCAAAGATAAACCTTACCTATAGACTCACTACCTCAAATATATAATTTACTCTCAATTTCATGCCCAAATTCGTGGTCAAAATCCCAAAAATACTAATTCTAGGTTTTTTCCAAATTCCATAATTTTTACAAATTTCCATACTATAATCCGTATCTAATTCATATATTTTAACTAATAAATTAGAAGAAACCACTTACCTAGAGTTGCTTGATGAAAATCTCCTCTTGAACTTCTTCAAAATCGTCCAAGCCAAATGAAAAATGGGAAAAATGAGCCAAGCCCCGACTTAAAGAAGCCCCCACTGCCTCCAGCCCTTTCGCACCTGCGGTGCAATAGCCGCTCATGCGGAAAAACCATCGTAGGTGCGACTCTAACTCAACCCAGTTGCTTCCGCTCCTGCGACCCTCTTGTCCGCATTTGTGCCTTCACATGTGCAGAAATATACTCGCACCTGCGCTTCTATCCACGCCTGCGATTCACTGGCCGCCTCTGCGGCTCCGCACCTGCGGCCAAAGCCCCACAGGTGCTGTCACACCAGATGACAACAACCTCAACTTTCTCAAACTCCAAATTCGGTCCGTTAACCACCCGAAATCCACCGGAGGCCCCCGAGACCCCGTCCAATCACACCAACCTGTTCCAAAACATAATGCGGACCTGTTCGAGCCTCAAATCACATCAAATAATATCGAAACAATGGATCGCAACACAATTCAATCTTTATGAACTTTGAAATTTCCAACTTCAACATTCGATGCCGAAACCTATCAAATCACGTCCGATTGACCCCAGATTTTGCACACAAGTTACATTGAACATTACAGACCTGCTCCAACTTTTGGAATCGGAATCTGACCCCGACCCCGACATCAAAATTTCCACTTCCGGCCCAACTTCTCAAAAACCTTCAAATTTCTAACTTTAGCCAAATGACTCCAAAATGACCTACGGACCTCCGAATCTACTTCCGATCACGTTACCAACACCAGATTCATCATATAGAGCTATTCCCAGACTCAAAATCCCAAACAGACATCAATAACACTGGAATGCCCTTCAACCCAGACTTATGAAATTCTCCTAAAATGCTAACTTCTACAATATGCGCCGAAATGCTCCCGGGTCATCCAAAACCCGATCCGAACATACGCCCAAGTCTGAAATTATCATACGAATCTGCTGGAACCTTCAAATCCTGATCCTGAGGTCGTTTACTCAAAAATCCAATCTTAGCCAATTCCTCCAACTTAAGGCTTCCGAAATGAGAATTTGCTTTCCAAATTGTCTCCGAACTTCCCGAAATTCAATTCCGACCACACATTCAAGTCATAATACCTGAAGTGAAGCTGCTCATGGTCTCAAACTGCCGAACGACGAGCTAGAGCTCAAAACGACCGGTCCCGTCGTTATAGATATTTGATCAAAAATCCTAATGATCCGTCATAATTTACTGCAAGAAAAAGAGAAAGAATAATGAAAAGAGGATAAGTATATAGGATAAAATGAGGGGGAAAAAGATGCACGAGAAAGAAAAGAAGAGGACTCATATAATAATTCGTCTTGTTACTGTTGGTGTGATAAAGCAAATTATTTCTTAGAATTTGAACTTATATTAATTGATTATAGCGTGAAAAATAGTGATGTAGCTCAAGTGGTAGATTAAATAAAAGGTAGTATATTTAATATTTAATTATGTGTGTGGATAAGGAAAGCCCAACAACTTTTGATCTGTGATGGGTAGACACTCTCTATAAATAGATGTCAAAATCCTAGTGTAGTTTGGTCTTTAATACGTTGCATATTCGTTGATGTCCCATCAATGGAGTTCTTCGGACCGTGACAACATGATAGCTAGCAGATCATGAAAGTTGGTCTAAGGCTTATCCGTCGTTTGTTGAATCAATAGAGTTGAACAACATGTGTATCTGAACCTAACTCAAGATTATGCTTCTATATATGTATTGTTGTGTCTTAATCTATCTTATGGTATTTATTACATAATTAATCTTACAGTTGATATCAGAGTCATTCTCTATTAGGCAAATTGATTTGATAGCTTGCTAAAAGTGTTCTTACCTGTATTGGGATTGGTTATTTGTTAATATATTTCTTTTGTATAGAAGTTTGACCAGTTATGTATAGGGTTCGTTCTTCATATATGTATCTATTTTTTACACAATGGATTTATGGTACAATACAGAGTCTATATAACTCGTCTATTGTTTAATTATCTGCGACTGGTTCAAACAAAAAAAAAAGGAACAAGAGGTGTCGCGGAAATTTTTATGGCAGCAGTAGAACGATGAAATCTTAAAGGAAAAAGGGCCAAGTTATCCCTCTACTTTGTTATATTATTCATATTACTCTCCGTTATATTATTCGGCCACATCTAGCCTTATCGTTAATAAGTCTTTTTAAAAGTACCCTCAACCTAATAGAAATCCACCATACTAAAAAAATTACCCATTAAAAAAAAACTCATTAAAAAAACTCATCCCTTTGTCTAATATAATGCACACTTGACTGTTAGTTTGTATAATAGTAATAATTGATATGTACTTAAACAACTTGTATTTGTTAATACATGAGGTTAGTGTACTTATGTTGTTAAGTTACTTTTCGACTTGTTGGTATACTTTGTTTCATTACTAATGAATTTCTTAGATTGTAACTTGATATTAAATTGAATCTCCTTTAATTATTTTCTAATATTTGTTCATTATAAGTTCAGTTGTAACTAAGAGCTATGAGTATCTCATCCCATAGCTTGAAATTTAACTTTGGTTCTTAAGGTGTGACTTGGTAATAATTACTCGTTGCCCAATTGATTAAAGTAGAATAAGAAAATCATGTGCGCGAATACTCATCTATAAAGGCTCAGTGTTGGAGGAAGAAATATCTTGGTAGATGCCTTAAGACTTCAGAGCTATCAACTTAATAAGATGCTATAAACAATTAGGTCATGGTGAAAAGAAAATTATGGTGAATACTCGGTACAGTTCGACATGGTAGAAAAACAAAAACAAAGAGATAAGCCAGAAAACAAAATCTATAAATATAGAGTATTAATAAACATACTATAAGGATATTAAATGTAACGACCCGGCCAGTCGTTTTAATCTCTAGCACGATGTTCAACGGTTTGATACCTTGAGTAGCTTTACGTTATGTATTATGATTTGTACATGTAGTCGGATTTGAAATTCGGGATGCTCGGAGTTGATTTGGAAGGAAACATTTCTAAATTCAGAAGCTTTAGGTTGAAAGAGTTGACCAAGGTTTGACTTTTGAGTAAACGACCTCGGAATTGGGATTTGAAGGTTCTAGTAGATTCGTATGATGATTTTGTTGGACTTATGTTCGGGTTGAGTATCGGATGGCCCGAGCGCGTTTCAGTGCTTATTATAACAAGCTAGCATTTTGAAGGTTTTAGAATTTCTTAAGTTTGGCTTTAAGTGGACTTTGGTGTTATTGATGTCCGTTTGGGATTCTGAGCCTTGGAATAGGTTGGTATTGTGAGTGACTTGTACGTAAAATTTAGCTCCATTCTAGAATGTCTAAGTGGAATTCGGACACGTTCGATGAAGCATGAATGTTTGAAAGTTAAGAGAGTTAAAGAAATTGAGTTTGATCTTTAATTCTTGGTTTTGATGTTGTAATTCATGTTTCGGGCCTTTGAACAGGTTTACATAGGGTATATAAACTTATTAGAATGATTGAACGGGGTTCCTCGAACCTTAGATGAGTTTTGGGATAGTTTCAGACCACTTTTAGGCCCTTTTGAACTGCTGATATCTGATGTCAGGGGTGCTACGTACGCACGAGGTGACGATGGTCCATACATAGCTAAAATAAAGTTTATGTTTGGGTGGACTTGGGACTTTATCTGCAATATTTGTATTATTTGAACTCAATTTGTTAGTTTAATTACTTGAATCATAATGGAAATTGATTTGGGATTATGTTAGACCAAGCTTCACCACCCTGAGTTGTTTGGAAAGATATTTGACAGTTGGTAAAAGTCATGTTTACTTTATGCTCCTGTTCTTGTGTTGCAAACACGTGGACCGTAATTCGATAAGTTTCTTCTCTTCCTGTGGATGGGGTCGAACGTTTCAGCAGTATATTGAGATGAATCTATGGTTTGTGTAGGTTGACCCTCGGAAATGTACATATTATTGATACTCGGCATAACTCGTGCATAGTATCGCTAGGAGTCCGAATATTCATGAGATCTCCCTTTTGATTGAGACTTGGTATTTAGATTATTCTTTATCAGTCCGAGATAATGCTTGATATTCCTTTTCTATCAGATATAACACTTTATATTCCTTACCTGGTTGGGATAGCGTATCATATTGAGGGATTTATACAGTCACTGGAATTGGAGGATTTTGTCAGTTACAATTCTTGCCTCAATATTGTTGTTGTGTTTCATATCTACTTATAATTTAATATATTGATTTATTGGTACACTAAAAAGTGTCGATGTCGACCCCTCGTCACTACTTCTCCGGAGTCAGGCTAGATACTTACTGGGTACGCGTTGATTTACGTACTCATGCTATACTTCTGCACCAATTGTGCCGAATCTGACAAGTAGCGTCTTGGCGCGTAAGCGCAGCTGCTAAGGGGATTTATGGTGAGATGCATTCCATGCTACGTGCCGCATCACGTAGATTTTTTATCATATTTATTTACTTAATCCTTTCTATTTTATATTCTGGACAAATGTTGTATTATTATCGTACTCCTTAGTAGAAGCTCATGCACTCGTGACACTGGTTTTGGGTGTTTCTCGTAGATGTTTATTGATTTTATTTAATATTGTTACATTTTTCTTTTATGTATTATTAATGCTTTATATTTTTATGGTTTTCTACGCCTAATTTTCTTTACTTAATAAAACCCATAATTTTTCAAAAGTAATAAAAGGAGTAACTAAGTTTATAGTTCACCGTTGGCATTCCAAACGTTGATGTTGTGTTCCATCACGAACTATAACAGGAATTGTATCGTGACGTCTTGGTATCAGAGCACTAGGTTTACTTAGGTCTCGCGTTTCATGAGCAAGTTTACTGGAGTCTTACGGATCGGTATGGAGACGTCTGTACCTATCTTCGAGAGACTACAGGGCTGTTAAGAGAACTTTCCTTTCTTGATTCCTCGTCGTGCGATTTTGTAACGATCCGGCCGGTCGTTCCGTAGAATTTGCACAGTTATTCCTGTTTTTGCTTTGTCATGCATTGTTTATACTATTTATGATGTGTCAGAGTCTGATGGTTCGGGTTTGGAAGGGTTGTAGTGAGAATAGAGACACTTAGTCTCTTAAAGTAGCCTTATAGTTGGAAAAGTCAACCGGGAGTTTACTTCTTGGTTAACGATCTCGGAATGCGGATTTTATGGCTCGGGTAACTTCACTAGGTGATTTGGGAGTGTGTTTAGAATGTAGTTTGGAGGTCCGGTGTAGAATTAGGCTTGAATTGGCGAAAGCTAGTTTTTAGTAATTTCCGGTCGACAGTGGAAAATAGGCTTTCGGGGTCGAAATGGAATTCCAGAAGTTGGAACAGTTTCTTAGTGTCATTTTGGATGTGTGTGCAAAATTTCAGGTCAATCGGATGTGTTTTGGAGGGTTTCAGCATCTTTGGTGAAATTTAGAAGTTTCAAAGTTCGTAGGTGATAAGTACATTTTATCTGATATTAACCACATAATTTTTCTCATAAAAATATATAAATTATCATGTTTCCTCCATATTTTATACTTTATTTTGCAGGAATAATTATAGAAGAATTGTCGTGTGCAACAAAAAAAAGAAAATCAAATATTGAAGAAAAATACAACAAAGAAGTGTAAGATCGAGCTATGATTCATTACTACCTTGACAATGCACAAAGTGTCGATTTGCCATGATGAAATCTAAACTTAGAATGGCAGGATTCTCATCTCTGCAAATTCAAAATCTAGATTTGCCATGGAAATCTAGCACCAAATCGAGAATTTGAATTCTCATATCTGCAAATGTGAAATCTAGATTTGCCATGATGAAATCGACGAAATCTAAATTTAAAGTTATGAATTCTCTGCAAATGTGAAATCTAGATTTGTCATGATGAAATCTAGAACCAAATCGAGATGTCATCATGAAATTTTCTTATATAAGAAGACGTTGCTGATTAGAGGAGGAGAGGGAGAGAAAGCTTAGAGCTAGAAGTCTGAATTCAAATTCTTAATAAGCTTCTATATTTTATTTCTTTCACTAGTATCGAATTGTCTTTCCTTTTAAATCACAATATTGATTTAGTT
>ML251878.1:0-12560 GCA_005239495.1 Nicotiana undulata
TATATATATATATATATATATATATATTAAAACGCAAAAATATATAGAGCATATATACTAGTAGTAATTTCTAAATTACAACTGAACTATTCATTACAGCTTTAACATAAGTGAAAGTTTACTGATTTCTAGTATACCAACAGAAAGTTTACTTTCACAAACTAATCTAGGTGACAGCATAAACTCTGTTCATACATACGTAACTCCTAACTATTAAAATGTAAGGTAAACTATGTAGGCATTCTCACATTAGAATCAAACCTGTCGCGAATTGAACGAGCAATTACATGTAGTTATTGTTTATATCTGATAGTTTATATGAGTCCACCAACTGTAGAGAGACCTGATCCTATATCAGTTCCCTCAGTGTTAACTACTGAAACAATATGTAAATGAGACACAAGATTTTTACGTGGAAAAATCTCAACTCAAGGGGACAAAAATCACGACCTACACTGGTAGGATTTCAACTTCACTAACTTGTAACTCAACTATTACAAGCCACTTTGTAATGACTCTATTACAAAGACTTCAATCTCACTAACTTGTAATACATTTATCACAAGCCACTTTGTCACTCACTAGTTACAAAGACTTTAACTTACGACTAACTCTAGTCACAACACAAACTCAGATGGTTTATGATTTGGGTTTCCTAAAACAAGGCTTCTAAGAAAGCAAGATAGGAGTTACAATAAAGAATAAAACACAATATTACAACTCAACTAAGGACACACATAGACTCGTAGTGGAACTGGTCCGTAGTGGAGTTGTCTTCTTGTTCTTGACACACTTGAGAGTTCAATGCTTGAGAGAATATCAGTAAATGCTCAAGCGAATGTCTTGTTTTCCTTACACCATGCTATTATAATTCAAAGACATCCCAAGGATGATGTCTATTCTTGGTTGGTACACGACTCTTCCCAATGGGAAGTGACTGCTACATTATTTCTGCACTGTAGCGCGCACAAATGCAGGCAGTCACTTTCTGCAGTTGCTTTCCAGCTGTAGAGTTGACTTGTACTTCTGTCAGGGAAACACCAAGAGATCAGGTCCCCAAACTGGTTCGTGTGAATCCAAGGGTACACTACCCAGATTATCTTTAGTCTGTTGCTGAATGATTGTACCAGGCATGCATTAGATCCTTTATCTGGTTCTATAGATCATCAAAACATAAGACTAAGAAGCCTTAAGACTATCAATTTCCCCCTTTTTGATGATGACAAACTTTTAAAATTGACGACTAGTTATAAAGCTTAACTTAACCAGATAAAGTACCCTCATATGTTCCCCCCGACTCTATGTTTCCCCCTTAATCGCCGTTTCAATTTTTTTTGGTTAACCAACTCTTCCCCCTTTTGGCATCATTAAAAACCAGAGTTAGGCAGAAAGCGTAAAGAAGTCCAATAAAGCTAACTCATGCCCCGTGTGTGCACACAACATGATAGAAAAGAGAAGTAAAAGGAAAACAAGCATTGCACTTAGCAAAAGAGAAGCTGATTCATTGATAATAATATTTTCTTAAAAACATAGAAGTCTTTGCTATGAAGGAAAAGACTAAATTGGATTGTTGCATCAGGAGCAGTAACGGTGGAATTCAACACGCCAACACAAAAAAAAAAGAAACAGAAAACCACAAAAATTCACAACATAATACAACTAGACACTAAGAGGATCCTAGGGGCACTAGAAGAGGAAGGCTTGGAGGAGGAAGCAGCAAGGGTTTTGAGAACCAGGTCCATGCGGGCATTTGCAGATATTTGTTCCTCGAGCCGTTTCTCCCACAGGTTCTCCACCTGCTACCTAAGCTCAGCATTCTCCTTAGTCAAACGGGTAACTTCTTCATGGGAAGAATTAGCAGAATCAGGTGCCCCAACAATTTGACTTAGATGAGTTTCCAGTATGGCATTCTGAACCTTCAGCTTTTTTATCACATCAGTTGCAGCATTTTGAGCATTAATCAGCTGAGAAATTGTCAAAGTGCTTCCCCCAGCCCTTTCTATACACTCACACTCTTCCAGAGTTGTTTTGGAGAAGGTCTGCTTGCGAGCTCCTACTTTTGGATTGGCTAGAGGTACCTTGTAGAATTGAAACACACGAGTAAGGAGAAATCCATATGGGAGCCCATGATTTCCATCTCGGAAGTTCACCATCTTTTGCATGTGTTCTATCATTATTGCTGGCATATTTATTGGTGTGAATGAATCAAGAGCCTCCATCAAAACCAGGTCAGACCTGGAAGAAATAGACCTCCTCTCGGCACGGGGTAGGAGGACCTTATTGACCATCTCAAAGAGAAGCTAGTACACTGGAAGAAGTGCCTTCTTATGCACCTGTTGCCCCTGCTGGATAGCATGTTCTTTCACAATGGCCCTCCTAAAGTTAGATTCACAAGCACTCTTGACCGAGGACATCCCCTCACACGGAACATGGAGAGCTTTTCCCAATGCAGCAGCATCAAGCACGATGTCAACCCCATTTACCAACACGCAGATATGGTCCCATTTAACAGTGAAGAGAGCAACATAGAAATTCTTCACCTCATATTCATATAACTTGGGCAAACCTCCTTAAACAAATGATCCCATTGCTGGAAATCCACTATCTCCAGAACTTGCCTCATTTCTTCCATCTCCGGGTCAAACATACGACCCCACAAGACATTTTGAGTTCTCAATCTCTCTTGCCCAAGTCCACTGTCACTTGGTATGGTCTTCAGTGAACCGGGTCCCCCAACAATTTTCCTCTTTCATTTTCTCGACTTTTCAACAGACTTCCCTCTCTCACGCTCAATAGCCACAGTGTCTCTTTCAGACAACTCTCTCTCAACCACAACCCTTTTGGATTTTCCACCACTCTTCGCAGATGTTGCACCTTGTTTTTCCACAGCTTCCTCGGAAGCTCCAACCATAGACTTCTGGACCTTTGTAGATCTTTTCACTAAGGAACTAGGTTCCTCTTCAGCATCTTCATCAACCTCAACCACTGGAATATCCTTGTCAGCCACAACTTTCCCCAACTTTATCAACATCTTCTTCTTTTTCTTAAGACTCTTCTTGCTCTTCTGCAAGGCAAAATCGAGAGCCTCTTTCTTCTATAACCGGGTAGAAGGTCGCTTGGAAGAAGACTCAGGAGTAATTGATGGCTTGTGAATCTTAAAACGAGCACTAAGGACCATTCTATCTTCATCATCTTCGTCAAAAGGTACAGTAATAGGAGGAATAGACTCCAATGGTTTAGTGTAGAAGATGGGTTCCTAGTTTGTTTCTGCTGAAGGAGAATCAGGTTCTCCAGCAAGTTTTTCTTTGACTGTGACATGAACAGGAGACTCAAACAGAACTATAGTCCCCTCATCCCCTAAAAATGGAGTTTCTTCCCCTTGAGACTCAGGAAGGGGGGCGACTCTTTCATTCGTAAGACTCTCAGCAGCAATAGCCATGATATTTTTCGATGTTTCCTTTTCTAGTGACTCCATAGGAGCCACCGGGTCGAGAATGGATAAGTTCAAGTACTGATAGGGGTCTTCCTCAGAGACCTCTAATGCCTGAGGTGTATCACGTTCCAAGTGTTCTTTAGTTTGATCAGAAGAGGAAAGAGAGGTAGGGTTTGAAGGAGGGGAAACGATGATAGGAGGTGAAGAGGAAACTGGTGTGGGTACAGTAACATCAGGGTTAGTGGAGGAATGGGTTTTTGGTGGTGATGCTAGGGAAGGTGGAGATGTGAGAGTGGTGTTGATGGCAGGAGAGGGAGAGGTTTTTTCGTTGGCCATTGTGGGAAGAGTGACAGAGAGTTGTAAAAGAAAGAGAATTTGCAGAGTTGTAATGGGAGATGGTTCAACGGTTAAGAGTAAGAGGGTTTTATGGAAGAATGGGTAATAAAGAGAGGGGAGAGGAATGTGTTCTGGCAAATTTCAAAATGACGGTAAGTTATTGGGAAGACGAAACGTGCAGAGAAAGTTAAGGGATTTGAGAGATAGGACGTGACACGCTGACTTTAAAACGTCAAATGATATTGCAGTTGCATTAATTTTGTTGTCTTTTGAGAAAAGCATAAGAAAAACACATTACTATTAACCTGTGGTACGGGAACTAGGTTCCTGACATGTTTTTGTAAAAGAATTTGCAGCTCTCTTTTGCAGTTCAATGGTGTATCTTTAGCTTCTATAATAATCATGTGTGTCTACCTGCAACGGTATAGATGTGAGTTAGGCTTGGTCAGAAAACACTTTATCTGACTTTTACCTGAGTATGACTTTCATAGCCATGTGAGGAGAACCAGGTTCTCAATTAGGTTTCATTAACCCCAATGCCATCCTATTTCTCTCAAAGTGTTACATATTTAAGGCTTTGGTGAAGATATCTGCAATTTGATCTTTAGTGCAGCAAAATTGCATGCAAATAAGCCCCTTTTCTACGTTGTCTCTAAGAAAATTGTGTCTGACATCAATGTATTTGGTTCTCTTTTGCTGAAACGGATTCTTTGCCATGTTGAGGGCACTGGTGTTATCACATAGGAGTGGTACACAATCAATGTGTACTCCAAAATCTTCCAATTGTTTCTTGATCCATAGCAGTTGATCACAGCAAGAGGCAACTGCAACATATTCTACTTTAGCTGTTGAGAGGGCCACTGGGTTTTGTTTCCTTGTACCCCATGAGATTAGACATGATCCAAGGAAGTGAGCCATTCCAAAAGTGCTTTTCCTATCCACCAGATACCCTACATAATCAGCATCAGCATAACCAATAAGGTTGAAATTGTCACCTGAAGGGTAGTATAGAACCAGGTCCTATGTGCCCTTAAGATATCTCAGAATTCTCTTAGCAACCTTCAGATGAGATTCCTTGGGATTTGATTAAAACTTTGAACACAATCCCACACTGAATACAATGTCTGGCCTACTCGCAGTGAGATAGAGTAGAGATCCATTGATTCCCCGATACATTGTTTGATTCACATGTGATCCAGAATCATCCATGTCCAGCTTGGTAGCAATAGCAATAGGGGTATTAATCACCTTTGATGCTTCCATATCAAACCTTTTCAGAAGTTCTTTGATGTATTTCTGCTTACTGATACACGTTCCCTTTGTGGACTACTTCACTTGAAGACCCGGGAAGAAGTTTAGTTCCCCCATCATACTCATTTCAAACTCACTTCCCATGAGTTTGGCAAATTCTTTAAATAGTGAGTCTGTTGTAGCCCCAAATATGATGTCATCAACATAAACCTGAACAATGAGCAGGTTCCTTCCCTGTTTCTTCAAAAACAGTGTATTGTCAATCTTTCCTCGAGTGAAACCATTTTCCAAGAGAAACTTGAGTAGCCTCTCATACCAGGCTCTAGGGGAATGCTTCAATCCGTATAGAGCCTTGTCCAATTTGAATAAATGTTCAGGATGCACATGAAATTCAAAGCCTGGAGGTTGCTTAACACATACCTCTTCCTTAAGAAAACCATTCAAAAAGGCACTCTTCACTTCCATTTGGAACAAGGTGAATTCCATATAGGATGCAAAGGCAATAAGGATCCTGATAGCTTCCATGCGAGCAATTGGAGCAAAAGTCTCATCATAATCAATCTCTTCCTCCTGATTGTAACCTTGGACAACAAGCCTTGATTTGTTCCTTATAGTATTTCTATTTTCATCCAGCTTATTCTTGAACACCTACCTGGTTCCTATGATGGTTCTATCTAAGGGTCTAGGTACCAGGTTCCATACTTGTTTATCTCAAACTTATGCATCTCCTCTTGCATAGTTGTAATCCAGTCTGCATCCTTCAGGGTTTCCTTAATATTTTTGGGTTCTATTTGAGATAAAAAGGCTGAAAAGGCTAGGGAATTTCTGGTTTTGATCTTATTTGGACTCCAGAATCAAGAGTGGGTGATTATGTTATCAAGTGGATGAGAGATTTTGTGTTTCCAATTTCGGACTTGGATATGATTGGTAGAAGAACTGGGTAAGTCAGATGGGTTTCCCTGCATTCCTCGTTCAGCTACCTGTGGAGTACCCTGCACTGCATCTCCAACTCTTTCTTCAGCTTTAGTGGTAGTGATTGGGGTACCAGGTTCCTCTTGTGAAGTGGAAGAGGATGTTGCATTTTCTTTACTTGCTTCCTTCATCTGACTCATCATGTCAGCTTTTCCATTTGAAACATCAGATATTTCTCCAGCAACCACAAGTGGTTCATTGTCTTGATCATCATTGTCTCCTTCCTTGTTCGAAGAAGGTGTCTCATTGAATATCACATGAACACTTTCTTCCACACATTGTGTCCTTTTTGTTGTAAACTTTGTAGGCTTTGCTTTGAGAAGAATATCCTAGAAAAATTTCTTCATCACTTTTTGCATCAAACTTCCCAAGCTTGTCCTTCCCGTTGTTGAGAACATAAAATTTGCATCCAAAGGTTCTTAGATGAGTTATCTTTGGCTTTATTCCATTGAGAAGATCATAAGGGGTTTTGTTCAGGAGGGACTTGATCATGCACCTACTCACCAAATAACACGCAATGTTTATTGCCTCTGCCCAGAAACTTTTGGCAATTCCACTGTCAATAAGCATTGTTCGTGCCATGTCTTCTAGAGTTAGGTTCTTTCTTTCAACAACACCATTTTGCCGAGGAATCCTTAGGGATGAAAAGTTATGAGTGATCCCATTGTCATTACAAAACTCGTCAAATTTGGCATTGTCGAATTCTGCCCCATGGTCAGATCTGATACAAGCTACTTTCAATTCCATCTTCACTTGATTTTCTTGAGAAAGGCCACAAATACTTCGAAGGTCTCATCCTTTGTTCTAAGAAACAATGTCCAAGTGAATCTTGAATAGTCGTCTACAATCACAAAAATATACTTCTTTCCACCTCTTCTTGGTATTCTCATAGGACCACACAGATCCATGTGAAGGAGTTCGAGGGGTTTTGATGTGCTAACATCCTTCTTTGGCTTAAAGGATGATTTCATATATTTTCCTCTAGCACATGCATCACATACTCTGTGCTCCTTGAATTTAGAATTTGGCAGACCACGAAGCATGTCCTTCTGTATCAATTTATTCAGAAGTGAGAAGCTTGCATGCCCTAATATTCTATGCCATAGTTCCACATCATCATCAACTGCCTTCAAGCAGCTCATATCACCAGCCTCCAGAAATACAAAGTCAACAACATAGATGTTATTGTACTTTTTGGCTATTATAACCACTTCATCAGTTACCATATTAGTAACTGTGCATACTTTAGACAAGAACTCTACTTTTTTCCCTTTATCACAGATTTGGGAGACACTCAAGAGACTGTACTTCAGGCCATCTACATAGTACACGTTCTCAATTGAGTGCAAAAGAGACTTTCCAACCTTTTCGACACCAAGAATGTACCCCTTTTTCCATTGCCAAAAGATACATCCCATACTTGCAGGGCTTTCAGTGAGAGAAACTCCATGGTGTTCCCAGTCATGTTCTTTGAGCATCCATTGTCCATGATCCATTGTAGTCTTGCTCCTCTCACTGGTCCCTGCACATATAGATTTAGGAATCCAAACAATTTTGGGTCCCTTGTAATGAGGAAAAGAGTGGATAAGAGCTTTTCTAGTCCATGCATGCAAGAAGCGATTTTGGCTAGTGGTACCTGGTCCCTTTTTAGTAGTCACTTTTCAGCAAGCACTTTGTTTTTCTAAACAGATTGAACCCTGGCAGGGCAGGTTTCTTTGAAGTGCCCATTGTTCCCACAGTGGGTATAAAGCCAGTTATCTGGAAGAGTGACGTACTTGTTGTGAGGGTTGTAAGGAATTTTCTCCTTTTGGAACCCAATTCCCTGCCTGTTTCCATTGTTGTTAAAGTACATGGAAGTAACAGCCTTTTTGGACCAGGTCCACTTAAGAGATTTTTCAAGATCAATTTTTAGTTTCATCAATTCAACTTGAAGTTGCCTATTATTCTCGAGTTCACCACATAGACTAGTTTTCACATCATTTAATTCCTTTTCAATCTTGATGTGTGACTCACTAGCTACTTCCGTCTCTTTCTCAATACTCACAGGCCTATGTTCTTATTTGAGTCACTCAATTGTTTCCTCTAAGTCTGTGATTACCACCAAGAGGTCATCCCTCTCATTTTCTACACTATTAATCTTTCCAGCTAGCACTCCCTTTTCTTTCTCAAGGTTTCTTATGGTTTCCTTCAAGTCCACAACCACTACCATCAAGTCATCTCTCTCATTTTCTACACTGTTTATTTTTCCAGTTAGAGATTCTTTTTCTTTTTCAAGATTACCTATGGTCTCCTTCAAATCAACCACACAGACTATTAGATAATCTCTAGATTGCTCAGCATCTCCTAAGTCTGTGGTCAAGGCATCCTTATCGTCAATTAAGCTATAATATGCATCAATTAGAACATTTGCTAATAACATCAATTTCCTAGAAAAGTAGGACTTCAGATTTCTCTGAACATCCCTAAAATTTACGTCATCATTGTCATCCCCTTCATCATCATTAGATTGGTCCATCAATGCAAACAATGAATCATATTCCTTTGCTTCATTTTCTACTGCCATCATGGAATTGTTTCCTGCATCTGGTTCCTCTTCTGATTCACTGGAGGAGTCTCCCCATCCAGCAAGAGCTTTCTTCACAACATTGTCAACTGCACTTTTTCGACTGAAACATTTGTCAGGAACGGGGTTCCTTTTTGTTGTTTTGTCAGAGTTGTGTTTGTAGTGCTCCTCCTTCAGAAGTAGACAGTCTTTGATGAAGTGCCCTGGCTTTCCGCACGTGTGACAAAGATCATAGTTCCTTGGTTTACTTGAACTGCCTCTCCTCGGTATACCACCATTTCTTCGAACCATCTTTTGAAATCTTTTAGTGAGATAGGCCATGTCACTATCTTCTTCACTTGAGTTGTTATTTTGAGCACCAGGTTCTTCTCCTTCTTTGGCTCTCTTCTTTCACTGTCTTTCTTTCTCTTCATCTCGTACGTCTTCAGATTTCCAATCAGCTCGTCCATGGTTAGAGTCTGTAGATCTTTGGATTCAGTGATGGCATTCACCTTACTCTCCCAAGAGCTAGGTAACACACTGAGAACCTTCTGTACCAGCTTGTTTCTAGGAATAATTTCTCCAAGTGAATGAAGCTCATTAATGATGGATGTGAATCTAGTGTTCATATCGTGAATAGACTCATCATCCTTCATCCTAAAAAGCTCATACTCAGTTGTGAGCATGTCAATCTTGGATTGTTTAACCTAAGTAGTTACTTCATGTGTCGTTTGCAATGCTTACCATATCTTCTTGGAAGGTTAACAAGCTGAGATTCTATTGTACTCATTAGGTCCTATACCACATACCAATATCTTCTTGGCACGAAAGTTCTTCTCAATAGCTTTTTTGTCAATGTTGTTGTATTCGTTTCTGGTTTCGGGCACCATCACACCAGGTTCTCCAACCTTCTTCATAGGAACATGTGGACCTTCACAAATGACGTCCAACAGCTCAGAGTCTTCTGCTATTATGAAATCATGCATACGAGTCTTCCACCATCTATAATACTGACCATTGAATCTAGGAGGTCTGTAGGTTGATTGTCCTTCTTCAAAGTTAAGTGGAGCAACCATTGGGATCCTTTCTAGGTGTTAACCTATTAGAAAGAACCTGCTTTGATACCAATTGATAATTTATATGAGTCCACCAACTATAGAGAGAGCTGGTCCTATATCAGTTCCCTCAGTATTAACTACTGAAACAGTATGTAAATGAGACACAGGATTTTTACGTGGAAAAATCTCAACTCAATGGGACAAAAACCACGACCTACACTGGTAGGATTTCAACTTCACTAACTTGTAACTCAACTTTTACAAGCCACTTTGTAATGACTCTACTACAAAGACTTCAATCTTACTAACTTGTACTACACTTATCACAAGCCACTTTGTCACTCACTAGTTACAAAGACTTTAACTTATGACTAACTCTAGTCACAACACAAACTCAGATTGTTTATGATTTGGGTTTCCTAAAACAAGGCTTCTAAGAAAGCAAGATAGGAGTTACAATAAATAACAAAACACAATATTACAACTCAACTAAGGACACACATAGACTCGTAGTGGAACTGGTCTGTAGTGGAGTTGTCTTCATGTTCTCGACACACTTGAGACTTCAATACTGGAGAGAATATTAGTAAATGCTCAAGTGAATGTCTTGTTTTCCTTACACCATGCTATTATACTTAAAAGACATCCCAAGGATGATGTCTATTCTTGGTTGGTACACACCTCTTCCCAATGGGAAGTGACTGCTACACTGGTTCTGCACTGTAGCGTGCAGAGTTGCAGGCAGTCACTTTCTGTAGTTGCTTTCCAGCTGTAGAGTTGACTTGTACTTATGTCAGGGAAACACCAAGGGATTAGCTCCCCAAACTGGTTCGTGTGAATCCAAGGGCATACTGCCCAGATTATCTTGAGTCAGTTGCTGAATGATTGTACCAGGTATGCATCAGGTCCTTTATCTGGTTCTGTACAGAATATTTGTTAGATCATCAAAACATAAGACTAAGGGACCTTAAGCCCATCAATATCCTCATTCATTCATTTCACTGACAAGAAAAAAAAAAGATAAAAGTTTCAGAAAATAAAATCCAAGCAATCCTTTAAAACATCATATAAACAAAGCACCCACTTGCATAACAAATAGCTGTGATTAGGCAATAACACATATTAAGTAGCCAAAAGGTCTTTTTTATCAAGAAGCTAGTAGGCAAATAGCTTGTGAAAATCCAATTCTTCTTTGCTCGCTCATTTACACATTTGACCCCAAAAATGTGAACAAGAAAACACATTTATTGGAGCCGATAATAACAAGAATATCTACACATTTTACTTGAGCACCAAAATAGAGCCGGTAATGATTTTCTTACTTATACACAATGACTTTAATTTTTCTTCATTGCATATGTTACTACAGTTGTTTATAATTTATTACTGCATAAATATCACATAATCAGAGTATAAATCCAGAAACATTAAAGTGAAACAAAAATTTTGATGGGCTCTTGGACTTGTTATATTTTGTTCACCTTCACTTCCTAGAGACTAAGTTGGAAATAATTATTTCAATGACTGTAACTAATGATGCAAAATACAACAAATTTAGCGGAAAAGAGGACTTAAAATATTAATAAGAATTAGCCACTTCCAAATCAATATTTTGCGTTTATACCCTATTTTATGCATTAGGCAATTAAAAGCAGAAAAATGGAAGAATAAAAATAGCATTTTTCAAGAAAATAGAGATACAATCCGAAAAGATTCATCTGAAAGCACTTGATGATTAAGAGATAATTCAATGTTGGTGGTGAGCTTGTAGAGCAAATGTGTGATAACAAATGCTGCTAAACCTCCTCCCAGCATTGCCTAAGGATCTCAAGGATGAGATTTTCTCAAAATATTATCTTTTCCTTCTAAATACAATCCTGATATGAAATGGTGATTAGTGTTTACTTTCAATTGTAATCTATAGCTAGACTACTAAGCTTATAGAGAGAGCTGTCAAAGGAAGACCGATGATAATTCAACTCTGGCTTTTAGGATACCTGATTCCAAGTTTACTAGAAACGTTACCGCATGTATAACTATTATCGTTCTAATTTTCTAATATGGCTGACTAGTACCTAGTAATTGGCAAAGTATAAAACAAAACCTTGAACGTGTTCTGCAATTATAATTGTGATGACCCAAAAGGTCATCCCGTGTAATTTTAATTAAATTTGTGTTCTGAGGTCCTGAAAGCATCCGTTTATCTCACCTCGATGTGCGTACGCAGCCCGGACATGTAGCCGGGAAGCCTTTATGTGAAAAATTGATAAAATGTTGAATTTATGATAATTATTTGGATAAAGTTGACTGTGGGCAATATTTTTGGTAAACGGACCTGGATCCAAGGACCGTAGGAAAATATGAGACTTGGGCGTATGCCCGAAAACGAATTCCGAGGTCCCAAGTCCGAGAAATGAATTTTTAAAGAAAATTATTTTCTGGAAAATATAAAGGCTTTTGAAAATGAGAATTGATGTGAAACTTGTGTTATCGGGCCCGTATTATGGTCCCGAAGCCCGAAACAGGTTCAATATGTTATTATGTGCTACCTGTGAAATTTGGCGAGGAACAGACTTGGTTTGACGTAATTTGGACTAAAATTGGGAAATTTGAAAGTTATGAAGCTTTTGAGAATTTTTATAGATTTTGGAGTTTAATTCGTTGTTTTGATGTTATTTTGGTGGTTTAACTACTCGAATAGGTCCGTAGGATATTTTTGAGGTTGTGTGTGTATTTGGTTTTGAGCCCCGAGGGCTCGGGTGAATTTCGAGTAGGTGTCAGAGTGCTAAAGTGTTGAAAAATCTGGTGTAAAATGAAATTGCTGGTGTCTGGTGTGTTGCTCTATGTGATCGCATAGGTATAGTTGCGATCGCATAGCTTTGAGAAGGGGGAGGAGTCAGGTACACTGTGCGATCGCCTGCGACCGCACAGGGGAGTAGGTGAGCTGGGTGGGGTGGGAATAATTAAT
>ML251878.1:12670-26499 GCA_005239495.1 Nicotiana undulata
GGGGGGGGGGGGGGGGAGCTGGTAGATACACTCTGCGATCGCACCTGTAGACATCGCGCTTAAGTCCAGACCCTCTATGCGATCGCACCTGTAGCCTCGCGATCGCACAAACCAAAAAACGCCCAGTTATTTTTAATACCCAAAACAAAATACTTACGGGATTTATCCTCCATTCTCATGAACCCCTTCTTCCCCAACCCTCTTAGGCAATTTTAGAGCATCTCTTCCACCATAGCTTCATAGATAAGTAATTCTAACTTCATTTTCTTCCATTTTCATCAACCATTATTAGATTCTAGGCCCAAAAACATGAGATTAAAGGGTAGAAATTCGGATTTTTATGTAGAGTTGGGCTTTTTGAATTCTTGAGAATTTGACCACGTTTTGGGGTCGGATTTCAAAACAAATTGTATATTCGGGCTCGTGGGGGAATAGGTGATCGGGTTTTGGTCCGAACCTCGTGTTTGGACCAAGCGGGCCCGCGGTTGAATTTTGGAATTTTTGGAAGAATGTTGGGAAATCTATAATTAGGCTTTGGAATTGAATTGTTGAGTAATTATTGATGTATTGAGTCAATTGTGTCTAGATACGATTGTTTCGGAGTCAGATTCGAGAGGAAAAACGGTGCTAGAGGCCTTATTTGAATTCTTGGAACTGAGGTAAGTGTTTGGCCTAACCTTAGCTTGGGGAATAGGTATAGAGTCTTATCTGCTATGTGATTATCCATGTCCAACGTATAGGTGAGGTGACGGGTACCTATATGTTGTGGTCGAGCATGCCCGTGAGTCGAACTTGATGATTTATATTGTGTTCTTGATATTCTCTGTGTAATGAATTAATGTCATTCTGGAAGTGATACATTGAGGGTATTTCATGATGTAGATTGTTGTGGATTATTCGTCCGGTTGAGGATCATTTGTTAAAATTATACCTCTGAATGAGATTGGTTATAGTTGAGTCCCTTACCAGGACGGTAGAATACTTGTTGATTATTTCTGTACATTTGAGGTTTCTTATTATTGTCTTTCCTGCCAATTGTTGTTTTTACATATGTTATGCACGAGGGGACAATCTGTGCCGAGTGATTGTGAGGTTATGCACGAGGGGACATTCTGTGCCGAGTGTTTATTATTTATGTACGAGGGGATATTCCGTACCGAGTGCTTATTATTTATGCACGAGGGGACATTCTGTGCTGAGTGATTATTTATTATTTATGCACGAGGGAAAATTCAGTGCCGTGTGATTCTTATTTATGCACGAGGGGACATTCTATGCCGAGTGATTGTGAGGATATGCACGAGGGGACATTCCGTGCCGAGTAATTATTATTTATGCATGAGGGGACATTCCGTGTCGAGTGTTTGTGAGGTTATAGCACGAGGGGACATGTCGTGCCGTTTCTGTTTATTTACTATTCGGAGCTGTTATTTCCTACTGTTATTTATACATTTCAATTGTTCCTGGTTCCGTTGTTTCAGTTAGTTGTTTCCCCTTTATCCCCAGCATGTTCTTCCCCCTTATTCTATTTACTTGCTTATTTCCTGTCATTATTCCCTGTTATATTATTGAGTTGCACAGGTGTTATTTGTTGTCGTGTCCTAGCCTCGTCACTACTTCGTCGAGGTTGGGCTCGGAACTTACTCAGTACATGGGGTCGGTTGTAGTGATGCTACACCTGCACTTCTTTATGTTGTGCAGATTACAGCGCCGGACCCAGTGGACACTGAGCGAGGGAGTATCCTTCAGTCCACGGCGACACTGGGGTAGTCCTGCAGGCGTCCGCAGGCCTTGGTGTCTCCTCTTATCCTTTCTCTCATTTTCTGTCTTATCCTATAATTTCAAGACAGTTGTATTCACTTATTTCAGATCATTGTATTTAGTGAATTCTTAGACTGTCCGTGTAATTGTGACACCGATTCTGGGGGATTATGTACGGAAATTTCATAACATTTATTATATTAAGTTGATGAATTCTTAGCTTCCACATTCTTTAATCATATTTGCTCTGGTTATTGTTGTTATTTCAATTGTAAACAAGTAATCTTAATTAAACGTTGGCTTGTCTAGCGGATTCAACGTTAGACGTCATCACGGCCTGAAGGTGAGATTTCGGGTCGTGACAACGTTATGCCGGTGAGGTTCCTGCTCAGACAGTCCCAGTTGGACCAGCTCAGGTCCCAGAGGGGTTCATTGCCACCCCGGTTCTTCAAGACACCCTTGTCCGCTTAGTGGGACTTATGGAGCGCGTGCCTAAGTCTGGCCTTCTTCCTACTGCACCAGCCGTCTCTCAGGCTGGGGGAGGGGCCCAGACTCCTGCTACTCGCACACTAGAGCAGCTAGCACCTCAGTTTCAGACTCCAGCACCTCAGTTTCAGACTCCAACACCTCAGACAGCTGGAGAAGCTCAGTAGGGTATTGTGGCACAGGCCGTTGAGGGGGAATCTATGTCAGCAGATGCTCAATGGAGACTAGATCGGTTCACCAAGTTATTTCCTACTACTTTTACTGGTGCACCATCAGAGGATCCCCAGGATTACTTGGACAGTTTTTATGAGGTTTTTCGGAACATGGGCATTGTGGAGACCAATGGGGTCGATTTTGCTACTTTTCGTCTTTCTGGTACCGCCAAGACTTGGTGGAGAGACTATTGATTGACCAGACCAGCTGGTTCTGCACCTTTGACTTGGTCTTAGTTCTCCGAGTTGTTCTTAGGGAAGTTTCTTCCAGTTACTCAGAGGGAGGATCTTCGGAGGCAGTTTGAGCGTCTCCAGCATGGATATATGATTGTTACACAGTATGAGACCAGGTTCATCACTCTAGCCCGACATGCTATCATGATACTCCCCACTTATCGTGAGAGGGTGAGGAGGTTTATCGAGGGTCTAGCTCAGCCTATCAGACTTCAGATGGCCAGGGAGACAGGTACATATATCTCTTTTCAGGATGCGGCCGATGTGGCCAGGCGTATTGAGATGGTCTTATCACAGGGAAGTGTTCAGGGGTCTAACAAGAGACCTCGTTATTTTGGCCAGTTCAGTGGTGCCTCATCTGGAGGCAGAGATTCCTTTGGAAGAGGGCATCCTCCTAGGCCTTACTAGTCGGCACTTTAGGTATCCCGCAGTACACCATTAGCTCCCATCAGTGCACCGCCGATTCAGAGCTTTCAGGGTGGTCCTTCTGGTCATCAGGGACAATTCCAGGGTCAGTATTCTCAGCAGCCGAGGTCTTGCTTCACTTGCGGTGGTACGGGACATATTTCTAGGTTTTGCCCACGAGGTTTTGGTGGTCCTCAGTATCAAGGTTCCCGTGCCATGGTTCCCGCATCAGGTGCACCCCCACCCCCTCAGCCAGCTAGGGGTAGTGGTCGCGGTGCCAGAGGTGGACGTCAGACTCATAGAGGTGGAGGACAGGCCGCGAGAGGTAGAGGTCAGCCCGCAGTAGGTCGACCCAGAGATGTCCAGGTTGGAGGGGCTCCGCCCCGATGCTATGGTATTCCTTCCAGGCTTGAGGCTGAGGCCTCTGATGCAGTTATTACAGGTACGGTTTCAGTTTGCAGCCGAGATGCTTCGGTTTTATTTGATCCGGGGTCTACATTATCCTATGTGTCTTCATATTTTGCCCCTTATCTGAGTATGCCCCGTGATTTCCTGAGTACTTTTGTATATGTGTCTACACCGGTGGGTGATTCTATTGTGGTAGATCGGGTCTACCGTTCATGCTTAGTGGTTATTGGTGGTCTGGAGACTCAGGTAGACCTTTTGCTTCTTGATATGGTTGACTTTGATGTTATATTGGGGATGGATTGGCTATCTCCCTATCATGCCATTCTGGACTGTCATGCCAAGACAATGACCTTGGCCTTGCCAGGAGCACCTCGTTTGGAGTGGAGAAGGACTATTAGTCATTCTTCCTGTAGAGTTTTTTTCATATATGAAGGCTTCGTGCATGGTCGAGAAGGGTTGTTTGGCCTATGTTCGTGATTCTAGTGCTAAGGTTCCTTCTATGGAGTCTGTGCCCGTGGTTCGTGAGTTCCCAGAGGTATTCCCTACTGACCTGTCGAGTATGCCGCCCGACAGGGATATTGATTTTTGTATTGAGGTAGCTCCGGGAACTCAGCCCATTTCTACTCCGTCGTATCGTATGGATCCGCCAGAGTTGAAGGAATTGAAGGAGCAGTTGCAGGATTTGTTGGATAAAGGCTTCATTAGGTCTAGTGTTTCTCCTTGGGGTGCCCCAGTGTTGTTTGTCAAGAAGAAAGATGGCTCAATGAGAATATGTATTGACTACCGACAGTTGAATAAGGTTACTATTAAGAACAAGTATCCTTTGCCGAGGATTGATGATCTATTTGACCAGCTTCAGGGTGCTACAGTGTTCTCCAAGATAGACTTGAGATCTGGTTACCATCACCTGAGGATTAGGGCGTCTGATGTCCCTAAGACAGCCTTTCCCACTCGATATGGCCATTATGAGTTCTTGGTGATGTCATTTGGGTTGACAAATGCCCCCGCTGCTTTTATGGAGTTGATGAACCGAGTGTTCAGGCCCTATTTGGACTCGTTCATTATTGTTTTAATTGATGATATATTGATATACTCTCATAGTCGAGAGGAGCATGAGCAGCACCTTCAAGTCGTCCTCCAGACTTTGAGGGATAGTCAACTGCATGCCAAATTTTCTAAGTGTGAGTTCTGGTTGAGTTCGGTGGCATTTCTGAGCCATGTTGTGTCGGCAGAGGGTATTCAGGTGGATCCCAAGAAGATTTCAGCAGTCAGAGATTGGCCTAGGCCTACTTCAGCTACATAGATTCGGAGTTTCTTGGGCTTAGCAAGTTATTATCGCCGCTTTGTGAAGGGCTTTTCATCTATCGCAGCCCCGATGACCAGGTTGACCCAGAAGGGTGCCCAGTTCAGGTGGTCAGATGAGTGTGAGGCGAGCTTTCAGAAGCTCAAGACGGCCTTGACCACGGCACCGGTGTTAGTTCTGCCCAAAGGTTCAGGGCCTTATACCGTGTATTGTGATGCTTCACGGGTTGGACTTGGTGCAGTGTTGATGTAGGAGGGCAAGGTTATAGCTTATGCTTCACGTCAGTTGAAGGTTCATGAGAAGAACTATCCAATCCATGATTTGGAGTTAGCAGCTATTGTTCATGCGTTGAAGATTTGGAGGCATTATCTGTATGGGGTTCCATGTGAGGTGTTCACGGATTATAAGAGCTTGCAGTATCTGTTCAAGCAGAAAGAGTTGAATATGAGGCAGAGGAGATGGCTAGAGATGTTGAAGGATTATGATATTACCATCTTATATCATCCGGGGAAGGCCAATGTGGTGGCCGATGCTTTGAGCTGGAAGTCAGACAGTATGGGTAGTCTTGTTTATTTATCAGTCGGAGAGCGACCACTTGCTTTGGATGTTCAGGCTTTGGCCAATCGGTTTATGAGATTGGAGGTTTCTGAGACTAGCAGTGTTTTGGCCCGTACTGTGGCCCGTTCGTCATTGTATGATCGTATTCGGGACAGGCAGTATGATGATCATCATTTATGTGTTCTTAGAGATACGGTCCGGCACGGAGGTGCCAAGCAGGTCACAGTTGACGATGAGGGAGTTCTGAGGATGCAGGGTCGTATTTGTGTGCCTGATGTTGATGGTATTCGTGAGTTGATATTGCAGGAGGCCCATAGTTCCCAGCATTTCATTCATCCGGGCGACGCAAAGATGTACCAGGACTTGCGGCAGCATTATTGGTGGCGGAGGATGAAGAAGGATATTGTAGCCTATATAGCTCGGTGCTTGAACTGTCAGCAGGTTAAGTACGAGCACCAGAGACCTGGTGGTTTGATGCAGCAGATTGAGCTTCCCGAGTGGAAGTGGGAGAGTATTACCATGGATTTTTTAGTTGGACTCCCACGGACTCAGAGGATGTTTGATGCGGTGTGGGTCATTGTGGATAGGTTGACCAAGTCAGCACGCTTCATTCATGTATCGGTTTCGTATTCTTCAGAGAAGTTGGCAAAGATCTATATGAGGGAGATTGTTCGATTGCATGGTGTGCCCGTATCCATTATATATGACCGAGGTACTCAATTCACCTCCCATTTCTGGAGAGTTTTTCAACGTGAGTTGGGCACACGGGTTGATTTGAGCACAACGTTTCATCCTCAGACGAACGGGCAGTTCGAGCGTACTATTCAATTTTTGGTGGATATGCTACGAGCGTGTGTCATTGACTTTGGAGGTTCATGGGACCAGTTCTTGCCTTTAGCATAGTTTGCCTACAACAACAGCTATCAGTCGAGCATTTAGGTGGCGCCGTATGAGGCGTTGTATGGTAGGCGGTGTCGGTCGCCAGTCGGGTGGTTCGAGCCGGGGGAGGCTAGATTGTTGGGTTATGAGTTAGTCCAGGATGCCTTGGACAAGGTGAAGATCATTTAGGATAGACTTCGTACAGCTCAGTCCAGGCAGAAGAGTTATGCGGATCGCAGAGTTCGAGATTTGGCATTTATGATAAGAGACCAGGTATTTCTTCGGGTGTCGCCCATGAAGGGCGTGATGAGGTTCGGAAAGAAGGTCAAGTTGAGCCCTAGTTACATTGGTCCATTTGAGATTCTGTTTAAGGTGGGAGAGGTGGCCTACAGACTTGCTTTGCCACCGAGTTTATCAGTTGTGCCCCGGTGTTTCATGTATCTATGCTTCGGAGGTAAATTGCGGATCCATCTCATGTACTTCACTTCAGCGGTGTCCAGTTGGACAAGGATTTGTCTTATAAGGAGGAGTCGGTATCCATATTAGCTCGGCAGGTTCCTTAGTTGAGATCGAAGAGTTATCCTTCGGTTCGTCTTCAGTGGAGAGGTCAGCATGTTGAGGCAGCTACCTGGGAGTCCGAGTCCAATATGCGAAACCGATATCCCCATCTTTTCCCTGATTCAGGTACTTTTCTATTTCCGTTCGAGGACAAACGTTTGTTTTAGAGGTGGAGATTGTGATGACCCAAAAGGTCATTCCGTATAATTTTAACTAAATCTGTGTTTCGAGGCCCTGAAAGCCTCCGTTTATCTCACCTCGATGTGCGTGCGCAGCCCGCCGGGAAACCTTTATGTGAAAAATTGATAAAATGTTGAATTTATGATAATTATATGGATAAAGTTGACTTTGGTCAACATTTTTGGTAAAACGGACCTGGACCCGTGATTTGACGGTCCCGGAGGGTCCGTAAGAAAATATGGGACTTGGGCGTATGCCCGGAATTGAATTCCGAGGTCCCAAATCCGAGAAATGAATTTTAAAGAAAATTATTTTCTGGAAAATATAAAGGTTTTTGAAAATGAGAATTGATGTGGAACCTATGTTATCGGGCCCGTATTATGGTTCCGGAGCCCGGAACAGGTTCAATATGTTTATTATGTGCTACCTGTGAAATTTGGCGAGGAACGGACTTGGTTTGACGTAATTCGGACTAAAATTGACAAATTTGAAAGTTATGAAGCTTTTGAGAATTTTTATAGATTTTGGAGTTTAATTCGTTGTTTTTATGTTGTTTTGGTGGTTTCACTACTCGAATAGATCCGTAGGATATTTTTGAGGTTGTGTGTGTATTTGGTTTTGAGCCCCGAGGGCTCGGGTGAGTTTCGGGTAGGTGTCGGAGTGCTAAAGTGTTGAAAAATCTGGAGTAAAATGAAATTGTTGGTGTCTGGTGTGTTGCTCTATGCGATCGCATAGGTATAGTTGCGATCGCATAACTTTGAGAAGGGGGAGGAGTCAGGTACATTGTGCGATCGCATAGGGGGGCATGCGACCGCACAAGGGAGTAGGTGAGCAGGGGGCGGGGGCTGGTGGATACACTCTGCGATCGCACCTGTAGACCCGCGATCGCGTAGCTTAAGTCCAGTCCCTCTATGCGATCGCACCTGTAGCCTCTTGATCACACAGACCAAAAAACGCCCAGTTATTTTTAATACCCAAAATAGAATACTTACGGGATTTATCCTCCATTATCATAAACCCCTTCTTCCCCAACCCTCTTAGGCGATTTTGGAGCATCTCTTCCACCATAGCTTCATAGGTAAGTAATTCTAACTTCATTTTCTTCCATTTTCATCAACCATTATTAGATTCTAGGCCCAAAAACAAGATATTAAAGGGTAGAAATTGGGGGTTTTGGGTAGAGTTAGGGCTTTTTGAATTCTTGGGAATTTGACCTCGTTTTGGGGTCGGATTTCAAAACATATTGTATATTCGAGCTCGTGGGGGAATGGGTGATCGGATTTTTGTCCGAACCTCGTGTTTTGACCAAGCGGGCTTGGGGTCGAATTTTGGAATCTTTTTAAGAATGCTGGGAAATCTATAATTAGGCTTTGGAATTGAATTGTTGAGTAATTATTGATGTATTTAGTCAATTGTGTCTAGATACGATTATTTCTGAGTCGTATTCGAGAGGAAAAGTGGTACTAGAGGCCTGATTTACATTCTTGGAGCCGAGGTAAGTTAGCATAAACGCTCGAGCCATGTTTACCCTATTCCTCATTCTCTCAAAAGAAAGATGGTTACACAAAATTACTTACTTACTGAAGGGAAAGAGAACGATTCGGAGCAAGAAGAGAAACCCTAACACAAACCTTGGAGTATGTCACGACCCAAAAATCACAGGTAATCATTGCACCTAACTTGACCCTCTAGGTAAGCCAATTAATAAAAAACACCCACATAAACTTATCGAAAGTTAAATTAGGATTTATCGGAACTTTAACAAATTTATCCAAGATATGGTAGTACGAATCATGAGCTTCTAAGACTTAGAATATACAAAGTTGGTATGAATAAATACACGTTTTGTTTGAAAATACATGAACAGATTAATAATGTCTAAAACTACCAAGGACAAGTGGCAGCTTTTATACAGAATAAACGAACATCTTCAGGGTCAACCCCCAACTTCTTCAGCAGCTCCGCTCCAATAGTCTACACAGAGTGTGCAAATGTGCAATATCAGTACAACCGACCTCATGTATTGATAAGTATCTTGAGTAACCCCGTCAAAATAGTGATGAGATTTTACTTAAAAGATACTCATTAATAAACACTATAATGTAAACTAACAATAGGACTAAAAGACAAAATAATAGAATAAAGTACACAATGCGACTGTAACAGAAAATAAAAGAGTATTAGAAAGCATCACAATTTAACAATTTCCAACATCTCAACCAGCTCTTTCCTTAGAACGAAATGCCCATGAATCACGACAATCACCTCATATACTTTCATAGTGTGATAAAGTACTCAAGACATAAAGTCTAACGGCACGGCAATACTCTTCGTGCATTTATCTCATCCTCATCATATATGTGTAAAACAGTACCAACCAAATGATAGAAATACCGACAACAGAAATAACAAGGAAGGGAAATATGCGAACAGTAATAATAACCGAGAATGTACAGAAGAACATCAGTAACAGAACATCATCTTCCACAAGTTAACATATAAGAACACGAAGGAATTACTGTTGTATTAATTACCTTGGGAGATTGAAGAATGCAAAAGTAGACTTATTAGTGAAGTTAGACTTTTTCTGACAAGATCTTAACGTTGGAAGAAAAAAAAAACAATCCATAAAACTACTCCTAGGATTGCTATAGACAGTAAGACATTGACTTGCTTATTAATCACTCAGGATTAAATGCCTCTCTGACCCACATCTTCTTTCATTGAATGTGATTTACTCACATACAGTTCAGTATAGTCTTAGGGGCTAAACTTCTATGCAAAACTATTAATGTCTATCACAGCCCAAGTAGAAGACGTATCTCATCGAATAATTTTAGCTTAGGAGTTTAACTTCAGTACACTGTAAAGTGTAAAGAACTAAAAAGAAATTATGAAATTAACAGTCCATGTTAAATAAAATTACTAGCCTAAAAAAATAAGATATAGAATATGTTATATATAACAAGTTAAAATATATCGATAGTATAAAAACTTTTATCGTGTATACAAGTTAAATCCTTTGCTTTACTGATAAGATTTAAGAAATCAGAAGGTAGAAAGTCAAAGACAAAACCTAATTGCTCGGTGCATTCTCATTATTATGTGGGGAGAATAAGCTACCTATTAATGACGTGGGGTGTAGCCAGGAGGTGACTTCATCGTATAATTGAAATGGTGGAAGACTTACACTATTGTGCAACAGAATAGACACAACATGAGTATAATTATAAAAGCAGGAAATATGCATGGCATATGTAAGTTAAGCAAGTAGAAGACATGGACAACACAATAACAATTGAGATAGAGGTCGAGTACGGAAAAATAACAACATATCGCACAAATATATAATGGCGACAATAAAAACTCAAGGTAAGGCGAAAATGTATATAAAACAGATATCACATCATAATGCATGTCCCTCATCCTCACCTGCACGGAAACACCCTTCGTGCCATAACCTCACAATATTAAAAGCATAACAATATAAATAAAATGGAACGGCATCACCCTTCGTGCTTTACACTCTTCCTCACATGATAATGAATATAAACAATGGCACGGCATCACCTTCGTGCTTTACACTCTTTCCTCACATGATAATATATATGAAATGGCACGGCATCACCCTTCGTGCTTTACACTCTTCCTCACATGATAATGTATATGAAATGGCACAGCATCACCCTTCATGCTTTACACTCTTTCTCACATGATAATGGTATAAACAATGGCACGACATCACCCTTAGTGCTTTACACTCTTCCTCATATGATAATGATATAAACAATGGTACGACATCACCCATAGTGTTTTACATCTTCCTCGCCAAGCATATGAATATCAAAAATGGCAAGGCAGGAAGTATAAATAACATGGAGGAAAGTGTTCAAACGAATAATCCAAACAAATTCTCAATCACTACTTTCCAAACCAACAATAATTCAATGAATGCTCAAGGCTATATAATTCAAGTACTTCCACAATTCCCACGATTTATCAACACAAGCATGTAATCTAGCACCTCAAAATATCGACCATAGCAACATATTAATGACTATGCATAGAGATGTACGAATTTGACACATCTATGTATTCTAAGAATTTTCATCAAATTGATCAAGTTATATTAGGCTTAGTCTTGATTATTAACATCTTATACTATGTTCTTAATATCGGTAAAACAAGTAAGGCATGAATCAAGGGAGTTACGAAAAATCTACAAAACACAATTATAGCACAATCTACCCCTGAGCATGATTAACCCCGGCACATACATATATGTTTGTCACCTCATATATGTATCACCCCCGCATGTATCAAACAATGACAAATACGAGGAAAAACTCCCTCAACAAAGCTAGGCAAAACACTTTACCTCGATTCGGCTAACTCAACACTTAACTTAGCCTTTTCCTCTACCAATTCGCCTCCGCTCGACTCAATCTAGCCCATAACGACGTGGTAGCTTTTGAATTCCCCAAACTTTTTGTGTTCGCTTATCAGACCAGTGGTACTTCATATTTGTTTTTGTTGTCTCTGGTGCATAAGCCATAAAACGCAAAAGACCAACCATCTTGGTAGCATATTCTTCCATAATTCTATCATCTGTGATAATTTCTTTTAACGATTTCCACTCAGAGAATATGAAGAAACAAGCAAATAGACCTTTGCCTTGAAAATAATCCCATTTTGAGAATCCAATCTCATCCTTAGAATTGTGCGTAACAACTAGATCTCTGATTACAATAATTAACAAATTCTCCATCTTGACAACAAACAAAGATCCTTCCACATCCTTTCGACTCCATTGGCTGTTATCGATATTGGAAGCGTAGAAAGTAACATGAGCTGCAGTAATTATGATTTCTGCACGAATGGATCAATACGCTTAAGAATGGTTAAGTTAAAGAGCTTTGTGCTGTTTATGTCCAAATTCGGCATTAATTTCCAGTTCGTAGATATTATTATTGTGCGTGGAGAACCCTAGAATTGATCCCAAATTTCACGGACATGATTCAAATATTATATTAAATATATACCGGGATCCGGAATCAAAATACGGACCCGATACCAATGAGATCAACATTAATCAATTTCTTTAAATTTTTAGAATTTTAGTCTTACAAAATTTTCATCAAAAATTCATTCTCGTGGTAGGGACCACCAGTAGTGAAAAATAAAGGAATAAAATCGTGAAGCGATACAAACAACAAATACATAAAATGCATGATATAGATGTGGAGGAAAAGGGAAATGATCACGTACCTATCGTACGCAAAAGCACCTAGTTGAGATTTATCAAGTCTCCCTAAAGAAGACAGAAAAAAGGCTGAAGCAAATTTTATTTCTGAAGATAATGCTGACTTCATGCATTTGGATGTAGCTCATTTCTTTGCTCTCCCAGAAGTAGAAACAAGTCCTGTGATGGGTGATAAATCTGTGAAATTTTAATATTTTGATGTTTCTATTAGATAGTATGATCATGTTAATATAATCATTGTACTTAAATAAAAGTAATGCTTTAATAATGATGTTTACACTAATATTTATTTTGTTTATATAATTTCATCTTGAAGAATATGAATATTCCTCAAATTATGTTTAGATCAAAATTCAATCATAATGACATTTGTGTAATTGACAGTAGAACAACACATGCTATATTCAAAGATCAGAAACACTTTTCTTATTTGCATAGGAAAAAAGAAAATATTTCTACAATTTCTGGTAATATAAGTTTGATTGTCTCCTCCGGAGGAGCCAATATATTTTTACCTAAGAGAACAAAACTTATTATAGGCGCTGCATTATTCTCTTCCAAGTCCCGAAAAAACTTGTTGAGTTTTAAAGATATTCACAGTAATGGGTATCATGTTGAAACAATAGATGAAATAAATATGGAGCATCTTTGTCTTACAAAGAATATGTCAGGCAAAAAGTACATTATAAAAAAGTTACCAACTTTATCTTTTGGCTTATACTTTACAAAGATTAGTATAATTGAATAACACTCCATCGTAAACCATAAATTTACCAATTCAATTACTTTTGTGCTTTGGCACTGCCACTTGGGCAATCATGGATAAATAATGATGAGATAAATTATTAAAAATTCAAATGGGCATCTTTTGAAGAACATGAAGATTCTTATAAATGATGAATTTTCTTGCGATGCTTGATAAAAAGGCAAAATAATCACTATACCATCACCAATGAAGGTTGGCAATTGAATCATGTGCCTTTTTAGAGCGTCTACACAGGGATATATGTGGACATATTCACCCACACTATGGGTTGTTTAGATATTTTATGGTCCTAATAGATGCTTCTTCAAGGTGGTATCATGTGTGTCAACTATCATCTTGCAACTTAGCGTTTGCAAAGCTATTAACACAAATAATTCGATTAAAGGCGCAATTCCCAGATTATCATATGAGGGTTATTCACCTTGATAATGCTGGAGAATTCTCATCTCAAGCTTTTGATGATTATTTTCTATCAGTTGGGATAATACTTGAACATCGTGTAGCTAATGTTCATACTCAAAATGGCATTGTAAAGTCATTTATTAAACGCTTGTAATTGATAGAAACACCACTACTTATAAAACAAAGTTTCCAACTACGGTTTTGGGCCAATATCTTGCATGCAGCAGCACTTGTTCATCCCAGACCAAAAACTTATAATAACGATTTCCCGTCATAATTAGTTTTTGGTCATGAATCGAACATTGCTCATCTATAAATTTTTGGATGTACTATGTACGTGCCAGTAGCACCACCACAACGCAGTTAGATGCCTCCCCTCCCCCCCCCCCCCCCCCCCCGTACAAAAATAGGTGG
>MDKH01028774.1:0-52172 GCA_005239495.1 Nicotiana undulata
TAGGAGCATTGTTCGTGCCATGTCTTCCAAGGTCCTGTTCTTTCGTTCTACCACACCATTTTGTTGAGGAGTCCTTGGAGCTGATAAATTGTGTGTAATTCCATTTTCACCACAAAACTCATCAAACCTTGCATTGTCAAACTCTGTTCCATGATCGGATCTGATGCAAGCTACCTTCAAGTTCATTTTCACTTGGATTCTTTTAACAAAGGAAACAAATACTTCAAATGTCTCATCTTTTGATCGAAGAAACAACGTCCAAGTGAATCTGGAATAGTCATCCACAATCACAAAGATGTATTTCTTTCCACCCCTGCTCGCAACTCTCATTGGTCCACACAAGTCCATGTGTAAGAGCTCAAGAGGTATGGAAGTGCTGACCTCCTTCTTTGGCTTAAAGGAAGATCTCACATGTTTTCCTCTTGCCTTGAAATTTGATGTTGGCAGACCACGCACCAGGTCCCTCTTTATCAACTTGTTCAAGAGAGAGAAACTGACATGTCCCAATCTCCTGTGCCAAAGCTCATCATCGTTTTCAACGGCCTTGAGGAAATTCATCTTACCTTCCTCCAGAGATTTGAAGTCGGTGACATAGATGTTTTTGTACCTTTTTTCTATCAGTACCACTTCTCCAGTTACCACGTTTGTAACACTACATGCTTTTGATAGAAATTCCACCTTATTTCCTTTATCACAGATTTGCGAGACACTCAAGAGACTGTATTTCAGACCATCCACATAGTAAACATTCTCTACTGAGTGTTCCAAAGACTTTCCAACTCTTCCAACACCAAGAATGTATCCCTTTTTACCATTTCCAAAGGACACATCCCCTCCTTGCAGGGCCTTCAGTGAGAGGAAATTCATAGTATTTCCAGTCATGTGTTTGGAGCAACCGCTGTCCATAATCCATTGCAGTCCGCTTCCTTTCACTGAAACCTGCACATGAAAGTCAATGGTTAGATTTAGGAACCCAAATAAGTTTGGGTCCCTTGTTATTTGAGAATGGGTGAATAAGAGCTCTTCTAGTCCATGCAGGCAGGTTTTTGTGTTTCTTGCTGGGACCGGGTCCCTGCTCAGGTTTTCTTTTGCCAGCAAGTATTTTGTTTCTCTTGATTGACAGATCTCTGGCAGGACAACTTTCCTTGAAGTGTCCATTGTTCCCACAATGGGTACAAAGCCAGTTGTCAGGAACTGTGACATATTTGCTGTGAGGATTGTAAGGAGTTTTCTCCTTTTGAAAACCAACACCCTGCCTGCTCCCACCATTGTTAAAGTACATGGCATTGATAGCATCAGATGACCATGTCCAGTTTAAGGATTTTTTTAGGTCAGACTTTGCCTTACTTAGTTCAACATGAAGCTCTTTGTTTTTATCTAACTCCCTACACAGACTCACTCTTGCTTCATTTAAGTCATTTTCAAGTTCAACAAGTTTTTCACTAGATATTTCCTTTCCCTTTTTTATACTTGATGGACCAGGTTCCAGTTTTAGCTCAAGGATGGTTTCCTCTAGACATGAAAATTTATTGAGAATATCGTTCCTTTCTTGTTCTACAGCATTGATTTTCTCATTTAACTTAGTTTTATCACAACCTCGATTTTCTGTTTCTTCTTTCAACTCCTTTTCAAGATTTGCTAAGTTGTTTTTTAGATCCTCCACTACCATCAGTAGGTCATCTCTAGTTTGTTCTACTTCTCCTAGTTCTGTGGTCAAGAGGTCTTTGTCTTCAACTAAGACATAGTATGTATCAATGAGAACATTTGATAGGGACAACAATTTTTTAGGAGAGTAGGATCTCAGATTTCTCTGAACATCCCTGAAGTTTACCTCTTCTGCGTTATCTTCTTCATCTTCTTCATCTGATTGAGCCATGAGAGCAAACAACGAGTCATACTCCTTTTCCTTGTTGTCAACAGCCATCATGGACCTGTTTTCTGTTTCAGGTTCCTCATCAGATTCGCTTGATGAATCTCCCCAGGCAGCAAGGGCTTGTCTTACAACATTGTCAGCTGCACTCTTCCTGCTGAATCTTCTCTCCTGAATCTGGTTCCTCCTTGGGCCCTTATCCATGTTGAATTTTTGAGTATCTTTCTTTAGTAAAGGACAGTCTTTTATGAAGTGACCCTGCTTTCCACACTTATGACACAAGTCATGGTTCCTAAGCTTGCTTGAGCTACCCCTTCTTAGTATTCCACCATTCCTTCGAACCATCTTCTGAAATCTCTTGGTGAGATAGGCCATATCATGATCTTCCTCACTTGATTCTTGTTTTTCATCTTGGAGAACCAGGTTCTTCTCTTTTCTGGGCTCTTTTCTTTCACTGTCCTTCTTTCTCTTCATCTCGTAGGTTTTTAGGTTCCCTATCAGCTCATCCATGGTTAGGACTCGCAAGTCCTTTGCCTCAGTAATAGTGTTTACTTTGCTTTCCCATGAGCTGGGCAGAACGCTCAGAAATTTTCACACCAGTTTGTTCCTAGGAATGATCTCTCCTAGAGAGTGTAACTCATTGATGATGGAAGTGAACCTAGTATGCAAGTCTTGTATGTTTTCTTCTTCCTTCATCTTGAACAACTCATACTCGGTAGTGAGCATGTCTATCTTAGATTGCTTTACTTGCGTTGTTCCTTCATGGGCTGTTTGTAGGGCTTGCCAGATTTCTTTCGCAGTTTGACAAGCAGAGATTCTATTGTATTCATCCGGCCCTATTCCACATACTAGAATTTTCTTAGCACGATAATTTTTTTCCACAGCTTTTCTATCGGCCTCATTGTAGTCTAGTCTTGTTTTAGGCACAAGCAGTCCAACCTCTCCTACCTTGTGCATGGGAACGTGAGGTCCATCACAGATGATGTCCCATAGCTCTGAGTCTTCAGCCATGATGAAGTCGTGCATGCGAGTCTTCCACCATCCATAGTATTGACCGTTGAACCTAGGAGGTCGATATGTAGATTGTCCTTCCTCAAAGTTTGGTGGAGTAGCCATTACAAATCCTTTCTTGGTGTTAACCGTTTAGAAAGAACCTGCTCTGATACCAATTGTTAGTTTTAGGGGTCCACCAAACAGTAGAGGTACCAGGTCCTCTACCAATTTCCACAGAGTTATAAACTAAAAAATGCGCAAGGAGACAAAGGATTTTTACGTGGAAAAATCCCACTCAAGGGGACAAAAATCACGACCTACACTTGTAGTATTTCAACTTCACTAACTTGTAATCTAGACTATTACAAGCCACTTTGAAACTCTCTAGTTACAAAGACTTTGACTCATGACAACCTTTAGCCACAGTGAGATCAAGAGAATAAAGAGTAAAAAGAGATTCCTAACTATTTGCTTCTACAAAAGATAGTAGGATACAATAAAAATAAAATACAAGATTACAACTCAATTAAGGACATTATCAATACTTGATGAGCACGTTTTGTATGCCTTATTGGAGTTGTCTTCTTGCTCTTGAAGCTCTTTAGTCTTTAATGCTTGAGAGCACTTAATGCTTGAATAATATTCTTGTGAAAGCTCAAGTGAGTAAGTTGTTGTTCTTGCTTCAAGATATTATCTTGCATCCCATATCCCAAGAAGGATGCCCAATGTCTTAAGGATATAAGGCTCAACCACAAGGGAAGTGACTCCTGCACTGCTGCTGCACTGTAGCGTGAGCAGTGACAGGCAGTCACTTGTCTGACACAGTTTTCTATAGCTGTCAAGTCGACTTGTTCTTGATCCTGTGAGTCCGATGAGGGATCAGGTCCCTCATCTGATCTGTCCTCATTCAGTGAGAGTGATCCGGAATTCCTGAAGACATAGATGACTTGTGATGTTGTATGTGCATTAGGTCCTCTACCTGATTCTTCACATAAAAGTTTGTTGAGTCATCAAAACAGAATACAACTCATCAAACCTATTTCACTATGTAATTTCTGTTTCATGTGGTTGATTTTTGAGTTTGGTAAACAATGATTCGTTTCACAGCACAGTCTCTCTCTATTTATATGTCTGCCGGACACCTTCTGATATATGGATAATTTGTTCATCAGCAATCCTCTATGTATATTAATTTCTATCTCTAATCACTTGTGATGCAAATTAAAGAGAATAACTGTATAAAGTTGATGTAGAATGAGAAGGCAGATAGTGGCTCGAAACTTGCGCTAAGAGATAAACAAGATCAAAACTACTATCGTTTGAAGCAAATAATACCAAGGAGTCTGAAATTCCGTTCGGTGAGTGACCTCTACAAGGTGATACATACATACCTTCTATCAAATTTCTTATGTCAACAGTCAATACCATCATAACACAACATAATTTTAGTAGAATTTTAATGGAGAAGTATCTATTTTATTTTTATTGGTATATCCATTAGTTCGATCAATAAAACGTTGATATCCTCATGTGGTATAACAAGGAACCATAAACAGTAAGATTTTTTCTCACTTGTGATGTAGTTGTATGAGATGTACAATTTGGATTTGTTTTCTTATGATTTAATATTGATTTTACATAGACCGAAGTCAGAACCTCACTGAAAAATGTGAAATGTCTTAAGTATTTGTTTGAGAAATTTGGAGCTTTGAATCGTACGCGATATATTAGAAAATTTGTCCAGAAGATAAATGTAGAAGAAAATGAGAATGTTGCGATGGATGTGTGGGCATACCAGGAAAAATAAGATTAGGAATGAATATATTAGGGACAAAGTGGGTGTGGACCATATGGAAGAGAAGTTGAGGAAATCGAGGATGAGATGGTTTGTTCATGTGAAGAGGAGAGACGTTGATGCCCCGGTTAGGAGGAGCGAGAGGTTGCTAGTGGCAAGTTAGAGGAGGGGTAGAGGGAGGCCTAAGAATAATTGGGTGAGGTGATTAGGTAGGACATGGCTCTGCTCCAGCTTACCAAGGACATGACCCTCAATAGAAAAGTATGGAGGTCGAAAATTAGGGTGGTGGGTTGATAGACTGTCTAGAGTTTGCCTTGTCTTACTAGTACTAGTTGTACTAGTTGAGTATCTTCCTATTTCTACTCCCTTGTTAATATACGGCATGTCAGTATTAGCGGTGAGGTTGATACTATTCTTGTTGTTTCATTTTCTTGGATCTCTCTCATTATTCGTTGTATTATTCGCTTACACTGCCTTATTACATTGTTGTTGCTATTGGTTCTCTATTGCTCCATTTTTTTTACGTTCTTGAGCCGAGGGTCTTTTGGAAACAACCTCTCTAGACCTTACATGTGGGATTCCACCGGGTTGTTGTTGTTGTATATTGAAAAATATTTTCTATATAAGAATCGATTAATATTTATTAACTCATCAAGTTTCTTTGCATTCCACAGTGTACTAATAGGCTCTCACCAGTTGAAGATGAATATAATTCGAATCGTCCTGCTGGAAAAGATTCAAATATGAATATCTAGACCAAAGAAGATTCAAGCATCAGAACCAACATAAATAATATTGGTTGTAAGGGAGAATGAAGAGAAAATCCAAAAGGCAAGAGGGACATAAGTGTTGGCATAATAATAATAATAATAATAATAATAATAATAATAATAATAATAATAAAAGAATTAATGAAATATATTTTGATACCAAATTCTGGTATCTAGGCAATGAAACAGTGAACTAGAGAGAAAATAAGAGGGAAGAAGGAAGAGAGGAGGAGAAATGAACAGAGAGAAAGAGAGAGATGGAGCAATTTTCAATATATCATTCATAATATGTGTTTTTCCATTACAATTGATCTATATATACCTACATATTTGAAAATTAATTGCATAATCTGAAAATGGACCTCTAACAGAATTTTTCACCAAACAGAATTTCAAAACTATAACTAAATTTCAAAATGCAGCTTAACTAGAATTTCAAATGCAATCCACGTGGCATCCTAGTTGGCATCCTAACTAGCCTAAGCTGGAATTTGTGTATCAATACCCCCTTGATGAACAATACCCTTGTCTTCAAGGGTGAACTCTAGAAATTTGATGCGCAAGTCTGAAGCTAACACCCAAGTAGCTTGTGATGCATCCAAGTAAGTCCATTTAATCAAACATTGGGCCACTGCCTTATTGCCTTTTTTGATGAGTCTCCTTGCCAACACTTCCTCAGGAGAAGGGCACAGGGGACTAGCTAAGTCCAAGATAGAGGGGTGAACAATAGTGGAGGGTAAGGAGTAACAGAATTTGAGCTGAGAAATGTGGAATGTAGGATGTAGTTGAACTTCAGGAGGAAGGATAAGCTTATAAGCAACAACACCTACCCTTTCAACTATAGGATAGGGACCAAAATACTTGGAAGTCAATTTGTGATAAGGGGAAAGGGAGAGAGTGTATTGTCCATCGGGTTGGAGTTTAACAAAAACCCAATCACCCACCTTAAAAACACGATCAGATCTATGACTGTTAGCCTGGGCTTGCATCCTTTGTTGACCTCTGTCCAGATGAAACTTAGCTAGCTGAAGTTTATAGTCCATAACCAATCGAATGTCCTCAACAGACTCCAAAGATGAATCACCAGGAAGGTATGGAAGGTGTATAGGAGGAGGATACCCATAAAGAAGTTCAAAGGAGTAGTTTTGATGGTAGAGTGAGGACTGAAATTGTACCACCATTCAGCTAGGGCCAAGAATGAGCACCAATCAGCAGGGGAGTCATTACAAAAACATATCAAATAGGTTTCCAAACACCTACTGCGCACCTCACTTTGACCATCTGTCTATGGGTGATAAGCTGTGGATGTTTGAATTGCAACACCTTGGACTGAGAGGTATTCTTTCTAAAAGGAGCTTATGAATATAGGATCCCTGTCACTTGTGATATGGGCTGGATATCCATGAAGCTTAAATATGGAATCCATGAATACAATAGCAAGAGAGTGAGCAGTATAGGGGTGGGCAAGAGCAATAAAGTGTCCATATTTAGTGAGCCTATCAATGATGACCCAAATGACAGTTTTGCCTTTAGATTTAGGCAAACCTTCTAAGAAATCCATATTGATGTTTGTCCAAGGTGTAGCAGGTATAGGCAAAGGCTGTAAAAGTTCAGGATAGGCAGAGGTATCATATTTATTCCTTTGGCAAGTATCACAACTATGAATGAAGTCCAATATGCCTTTCCTTATACCCTTCCAATAGAAGTAAGCCAACACTTTCCTTGTAGTAGCATCAATCCCAGAATGACCTCCAGTAGGAGTAGAATGCCACAAGGTTAAGATTTTTTTCCGCAAATTATCATCCTTCCCTACTAGAAGTTTGACCTTTCTTCTTAACTGATCATTGAGCCAAGTAAAGTGTTTCTGTGGAGTTTGTACTAGAGATGCAATGAGAGTTTGAAGTTCAGGATCATTCTTCCAACTATCTAAAATATCTTGCCATAAATTAGCCTGCACAGAAGAGACCAACAGGGTCATCAACTCAGCACCATCAACCCTAGAGAGTGAATCTGGAACAGTATTCTCCTTTCCTTTATTGTATTGAATTTAGAAGTAAAAAGTGAGAAACATAGCTAACCATCTAAGTTGTGAATCAGTGTGAAGTTTTTGCTCTAATAGGTACTTCAAAGCCCTTTGATCAGTCATCACAATAAAGTGCTAGCCAAGTAGATAGTGAGACCATTTAGTGACAGCAAAAACAAGAGCAAGTAATTCCCTCTCATAGACAGACAAAGCAACATGTCGAGGAGCCAGTCCTTTGCTAATGAAGGCTATAGGATGGCCTAGCTGCATCAAAACAGCACCAATGCCAATGCCACTAGTATCAGTTTCTACCACAAAAAGGAGAGAGTAATTAGGCAATGCTAGGACAGGTGCAGTAGTAAGGGCTAACTTCATTGAATCAAAAGTGTGGGAAACCTCTATAGAGCACTTGAAACTATCTTTCTCAGAAGCTCAGTTACGGGTCGACTAATAAGGCTATATCCTTTAATGAATTTCCTGTAATATCCTGCAAGCCCAATAAAACCCCTTAGTTGTTTGAGGGTTGTGGGAGTAGGCCATTGTTGGACAACATTGATCTTCTTAGGATCTGTAGAAACTCCCTCACTAGAAACGAAATGCCCCAGATACTCCACTTGGGAGACTCCAAATACACACTTAGAATGTTTGTCTAGAAGACTGTTAGAAACCATGACATCAAAAACCTGTTAGAGGTGAGAAACATGGTCTGGCAAGCTCTTGCTATATATAAGGATGTCATCAAATAAAACTAGGACAAATTTCCTCAAAAATGACTGGAATATGTGATTCATGAGACACTGAAAGGTAGATGGAGCATTGGTCAAGCCAAAGGGCATAACCAAATACTCATAATGGCCAAAGTGAGTTTTAAAATCTGTCTTAGGGATGTCAGTTGGAACCATTCTGATCTGATGATAACCTGATCGAAGATCAATTTTATAAAATATCACAGCTCCTGCTAACTCATCCAAGAGATCATCTATAATAGGAATAGGAAATTTATCCTTCACAGTGCACTGATTCAGTTCTTTATAATCCACACATAGCATCCATGTTCCAATTTTTTTGCCTACTAATACCACTGGATATGCAAAAGGACTATTGTTGTATTGAATTACACCCTGCTGCAACATGTCCTTAAACATCTGCTCAATAATATCCTTCTTCAGAGAAGAGTACCTGTAAGGCCTAATTTTGATAGGCTTGGTACCAGGTTGTAGGGGAATGCTGTGATCAAAGGAACCCCTTGTTAGAGGCAGTGTTGTTGGCTCAGCAAATACTTGTTGATACCTGTTGAGCAAGTCCTCAATAATAGCAGGAACATAAAGTCCTTTGGATAGATGCAATGCATTCAACTTATCTCATGTGGGTAACTCAGGTTCATTAACTAGGACCTGTAACATAAAGAGCTGCAATTGATCCCCCTTTAATTTGTTGATAGCCTTGGTGCTAGATAATTTGCATTCTTCAGAAGCACCCTTCAACAAGTGTAACTTGCCTTGGTAGGTAAAGGACATGGTTAGGGCAATGTAGTCCATAGTGATTGGTCCTAGTGTTTTCATCCACAATGCTCCCAGAACTAGATCATACCTTCCAACTAGAAAGACAATAAGTTCTGAAGTATATGAGGTACCTTGCAGCATCCATTGGAAATCTCTTACTACTCCAGATGTAGCCTCCATAGAAGTGTTACCAAGGCTAACATAGCCCACCTTAGTAGGAAGTATAACACAACCATGTCGTTTAGCTAACTCACAATCTATAAAATTGTGGGTGCTGCCTCCATCTAACAAAATCTGTATTGGCCTTTTGTTACTGTACCCGGTCACATGTATAGTTTGAGAACCTTGTATTCCACTCAAGTCACATAGTGAAATTATATGAGGATCACTTTCACTTAAGGACCAGTCCTCATTGGTGGATTCACCTTCTGTGTTTTGGTTTGATTCTTCCAAACTCTCATCATCTCCATATTCCAAATCCAGTATAAATTATTGCTTTGGTAATGTGCATTTGTGGCCAGGTGAGTACTTCTCATAACAGAAAGCCTTGAGCTCTTTTAGCTTGCATATCAGCAGGAGAAATTGTTCTCCTGTTCTTAGGGACAACTAGAGATCTAGGGGAAGTTAAGGTTAGTTTAGTGTTGGTAGGAGTATTAGTAAGAGGTGGTCTGATGGGTGAGGAATCATAAACAGGCCTCCTTACACCCATGGAAGTTTGTCCACCTGAATTGGACCTATGGGCTCGGGCATTAGCAGCTATTGTAGCTTCTGCTAACCTAGCTAGCATGTATGTTCTAGAAAGTGTTTGAGGCTCATACATCTTCACAGGATTCACTAGCTCCTCCTTGAGACCTCCTATGAAACATGATATGGCTTGACTTACAGATAAGTCACACTAAGCTAAGAGTCGAGCAAAAGGAAACTAGAATTCTCTCACAGAACCAGTTTGTCTCAATTGTTTGAGCTCTAGCATAGGATCAGAATATTTTTCACTAAACGTTTCAATCAAAGCAACTAAGTATTCATCTCAGTCAGGCATTTCAACTGATTCACGACATTTCATGTAAGACTGGTGCCATTCCAAGGCTCCATCATCTAAGTTCATTGCTACTAAGCTTACTCTCTGATTAAGAGGATTTTTACCAACAAATAATACTGCTCAATCCTATATAGCCAACTTTTCAAATTTTCTCCATTAAAATGAGGAAAAAGCAAATTATGACTCCGATTAGAATTAGCACATTAAGGATTTGGACCTAAGATCCCCTGCCCAGATTGTAGCACCTTGTCCCTTGCGTTTGAAGTAGAAGCACAATCCTTCGATTGTTGATTCAATTGCCAACCATCAAATGAGTTTTTGAGAGAACTTACCATCTGGAGCAACTCAGCATGTCGCCTATCCATGTCGTCCCGTAATTCCTACTGCTTTTGAGCTAATTCTTCTCTGAGATCTAGCTGTTGTGCTTCTAGATCTTCATACTGCTCTAACAAATCAGCTGGTTGAGCTCCAGTTACCACGTCCACAGCTCTTCGCAGTCCCATTATCGATGAGCTCTGATATTAATTGATACCAAATTCTGGTATCTAGGCAATGAAACAGTGAACTAGAGAGAAAACAAGAGAGAGAGAGAGAGAGAGAGAGAGAGAGGGACATAGAGAGAGAGAGAGAGAGAGAGAGAGATGGAGCAATTTTCAATATATCATTCATAATATGTGTTTTTCCATTACAATTGATCTATATATACCTACATATTTGAAAACTAATTGCGTAATCTAAAAATGGACCTCTAACAGAATTTTCCGCCATATAGAATTTCAAAACTATAACTAAATTTCAAAATGCAGCTTAACTAGAATTTGAAATGTAGTCCACGTGGCATCCTAACTGGCCTAAGCTGGAATTTGTGTATCATATTGTTGATACCCAATTTTTTCCTCAAATTATTTTTAAACTTGCATATATACCTTCAAAATCAGTTTTCATAACAATGGGTATTTTCCACAATTTTCCCATGTTTTTATCAATTATTTTTCTAATTTATCCAGTACTTTTATAGCCGATAATTAATTATAAATTTGCATTACAAATAATTTCAAAATATTTTTTAGCTTAATATATCATTTTTGATCCTATCAGAATTTAATTATTTCACAAATTAGCCAGATGAGCATTATTTGGCCATAATTGCAATGACTTTGCAATTATAGCCTAATTATATATTTTTATGCTATTTTATCCAATAATCAGTCATTTTTTAATGCTAGTTAATCACCTTAATTTCACCTATTTAGCCTTAATTTCATTTTATATAATTATTAGCTATTTTTATTAATTATTTATCTATTTTTAAATGGGTATTTAACAAGTAGCCACTTTTAATTTCAATTTCAGCCTAATCTACCCATATCCCAACCCAACTAAATTAGCCCAATAACCTAAGCCCAATTCCTAAACTACCCGATCCAATCCCCCCATTCAATCTAAACCGTTGATTAATTCAAATCAACGGCCCAGATTGAAACTTACCTAAATTAATCCTAAACGACTACCCCCTCCCTTCTCATTTCTCCCGTCTCTCATTCTCTCAGATTCTCTCTAGTTCTCTCTAGGTTCTATCTAGAACCTTCCACCTTCCCTCCTCTCTGATGGACTCCGTCCATCTTCTCCGGCCACCTCCCTCGCCGGAAACCATGGCCTCCCACCACCTGCTAGACTATGTCTCTGCATATGCCAGCTTGACACTACCTTGAGTTTCTCAAGTGAACCCCGAGCGGTTCAACTCCCACTTATGGCCTTTCATGCCATTTTTCGGCCATCTCCGGTTGTTCGAGTAAGATCTATGACTTTTCGGCTAAAACCGATAATATTTTGGATTTTTCTTATCTTTTATGGTTTCTCTTTTAAACCCTAACTCTTAAAACTTTCCGATTCTTTTAGATCTATGATAGATCTGTGTATATTCTGAGCTATTTCGTTGTTTTCTCAAAGATTCTCCGATTTTCCTCTAAAATGACTTTTCATTTTCAAACTAGGGGTTCATGACCCCCTTTTAAATGATTTTCCTATGATCTTTTCAATGTTATCCTAGGGTTTCTACTGTGTTTTAGCGATTTATTTAAGTTTCTCTCTTTTATCTGAGTTGTTGTGCTGAAATCCCTAATTTTAGACCTAAACCCTAAGTCTTTGACTTTGTCTTTGATAATATTTGCATATGTGCTTGCGTCTCATGAGCTTTATGATTCTCTGGGGTTTACACTATGTTGTTCATCTATGTCTTTTATTTTTCTTGCTTTTCCGCGTACATCAATGATTACTCTGTATTTCATGTGAGTCCCTAATTTCGTATGATTTTTACTACCAGGGTTTCTGACTTCTCGCCTATTTAATTCGTGCTAATTGATGTTATTCTTACTCGAATCCCTGATTCCCTGGGATTAGTGTCTTTCACTGATCTCTTATGGTAATACATTACTGATTTTAACCTATGAGTTATTTTCTTGCCTTATTTTTGGTTGATTATGCTATCACACGGATTCTTATGTTGTTTCCTTAATTGAAACAATGCTGGACTTAGTCTCGATTGCATATTTGTCCTATGTGTTGAGGTTATTTCCTATGTGCCTATAATTAGGACCTCACTCGAGGATCCCTTACTGATTTCCTGATTTTGAATTAACTCTTGCTTTATTCTCATGCCTAATATTGTTGTCAAACAGATACGTATATATTTTCCTTAAATAGGATTCTGAATTTGGTCTTACTTATGTGCTACATACTGCACTGTGCTTATACCATCAGTCTATATGGTTTCCTTTCCCTATTGGTATCCGTTTGAATATTGACTCCTTAATTAAAGGGAGTACTGATATTAATGTGATTCTAACTGATGTGCACTTCCATAATTTTGCTGAACTGTTATTTGTTACCTTATTTGCTACCTATTTTCAAACTATATATATACCCGACTCTTTCATTAAGCAACACACGAACTAATCTGGTTCAATAGCTCTCTCTCACAATTAAAACTCTCTATTCTCTCTTTTGTGCTACTTGCTATTACTCTAAGTTAGCCGGCTGCAAGCCAAGGCTAACTATTATGCATCTCTTATTTCCTACTTTGTGTTACTGCTTTCACTTCACTGGTATGTCCTAATTCAAATTTCAGTTCTCAAACCAACATGTTTCTATTACTGTTGCAATTCATTGTGTTTCTGATATGCTTTAATTTACTATTTTGGTATTCAACGTGTAACTAAAATACTGAACTCCATTCACATGTTAAGTTATACTTTATCTGTCATAACCAGCATGTCTTCATGTACTTGATACATGTTCTTATGTGTATCTCTATATGCCTATGTTTGTACATTACTTTGATTAGGGCATACTCTAATGTCTTAAACTATTTGGTATTGTTATGTTAGTCTAATCCTATACTATGCTATACCCCAATTCCCTGAACCCCGTTAAGAGCTTCTATCCTATACCTCTTTGCACTTCTGCCTGTTATATGTTTATTACTCGGTACTTTATGTGTCCCCCAATCCCTCACTACCTTGTTTGTGTTTGTTAAACCTGCCTTGGTATACTGTTCTGATCCTGAGATGAATGTGTTTTGACTGTCTTGCTCTTTGTCAAGTTCTTTTACTGAATAAAGTCCTTTTTGCAAAACTTTTTTTTTAAATCAGTCTTTCTTGTGTAAAAATTATTTGCCTACTCAACATCTCTTTCAAGACTATGTAAAGCACTCTCACTCTACTCTTAGACTTCTTAAGTTCTTCTCCCTTGTGTGAGCATTGCTTTGGGATCCTTGAGCTCCCTCTGAACTTTGACACACTAAGGTTGGCCCTTCCACACTACACCTACTCTCTACTGTGGCTATGAAATCTGGGTGTGAGTACTGTCTGGGATACCTTGAGGTCCTTAGGGAACTCTGACACACCCAAATTATGAGAAAGGCTGTGAAACAATACTCGGCATTGAGGACATGGAGATCTGGGCCTATACTGCAGGCTCCCTATAGATAGCTTCTTATTTTCTATTTCAGTTATGTAATTCATATTCAATGGTCTGTAATAATAATTTGTAAAATAACTCCGGGGTTGGATAGTGAAAAGGGGGAGGGTACTATGTATGCTGTAGCGTAATCAAGGGTAGAAATCATGCTTCCTAGGTTTACTTTCTTCTGTGTGCGATAGAATCCATGTTTAGGTATAACATATGCAAAGCATGCCATGCATTAGATATCATGCTCCCTAGGTTCATATATACTGTTTTCTTTCATCATCTCATCATTTGCTGCCCTCACTTAGAAATCCTGTCTATAGGGTAAAAAATAATAAAAATAGATTGCTATCATGTGATTCTGCTCATGTAAACATGTTCTGAAACTCATATAGAAATCTTGTCCTAGGATGAATAATGTTAACATAAGCTGCAATCATGTCTCATTATGCTACAACCATGCTGCATACTTAGAAATCCTGCTTTAGGTAAACAACATTAAACAAAAGGTCACTTTTGCCTATTCTGAAACTGTGCATCTGATGTGAATTTAGAAATACTATTTAAGTTATTCTGCATGTTGCTGCATTAGATATCATGTTCTAGGATTGCAGTCGCCTAATTACACTTAGTCTAACTACTGAGAATGAAACAGTCACCTTGTTCTAACAACTGGTAATTAATCTCTGCCTATTATGCCATACTTAAAACTGCATGCTCTTAGGTATAACAACCTAAAACTGTCAACAATTCTGAATAACTATTGCATATGATCCTTAGCTAACCAACCATAAGAAATAAAATCGGAATTGTCTCTTGTGACTATTGTTTAACTGTCAGCATGTTTAAAATCAGTAGGCAAAACTGATTAGGACTTCCTCTCTGAGTTCTGCAATAAATCTGTCATCTCTGTTGTCACCACTTAGATACCATGTTTAGGATATGAATTAAACCTAGACCTAAATTGTGTTTGAGTCATGCTGATTCTGTGCATTATTTGTGGAGGTCTTTGAGCCCCCTTTTCTGTTTATGTGTTATCCTCTATCTGCAGTCCTATTTGTTTCTTTATGTATCGCATTAGTATTTTACCTTTAAACCTGAGGGTCTGCCTAGAAACCCCCATTATAGGATAGAAGTCCTAAACTCCTCCGGGACTAATAGGAAGGGACGGGTAACAGCATGCAATAGAGGTCGAGACCAACACTCGCTTTAATTACCTTTACGGGGTGGGAAAGGGTAGATATGGACATGGTGACCGGTGCGTTAATACCACGTGTTGCCCCTCTTTGAGGAGTGTCATACCGGATATTGCATTGATGTGATCCATATTATAAACAAACCTAGGATACCCCTTTACTCTCGTAAACATGCTTAGATATAATTCTTTTCAAAATCTAGTTCTCCATCAACTGTATGTGTACTTAGACTAAAATCCCCTATTATTTGAATCGTATTTGTTTATTTGCTAATTGTACAAAATTCACAAAAGCTATTTGGCCGGGAACCACACTTGTGGATCCTGAGGGGTGCCTAACACCTTCCCCTTAGGATAATTTCAATCCCTTAACCTGTCTCTGGTTATCAAACTTAGTTGTAAATGAATCACAATAGGTGCCCTAACACACCTTAAAATCGTTAGGTGACGACTCTTCAAATAAATAAATCCCTTTCCCAAAAGGAACTAGTTGTCCCAACCAATGTCATAAACCCTTTTAAAACTGGGCCCCGAAAGGAGTGCTTGGGGAAAAAGGGGGGGGCGACACATATTTTCGTATTAAAATATTTACCTTGGAAAAACTATTTTAACTCTCTACATCATTTTTCAGTTTGTGCGTGCATAAACCTCGATGAAATATGTAACTGTACATGGTAGATGATAGAGTTATTTTGGTGATAATTTGAGTGGATACTATTGCGTGTTAAAGCTTAACAATGTCTTAAGTGCTGGTTAATGGAATAAGAGTTGGGCTATTTGTTAGAAAATACATGTGTAGGGTGCCGACTTTCGTAAAATTCTTTTAGGTGGAATAAAGTTAGCTTTTGGCAGCTCATGAACTGGACTAAGTAATTATCAGTAATATGAAAATAACATATTTTTCGTAGAGAAAACAATTTCAACATTAAGGTTACTGAGCACGAGAAATTTTTTCATCGGCTAAAACATTCTTTTCGAAAAGAAAAAAAGAGATACTCCGTAGTACTTAAAACTGAATTGGTAAGTTCTTGAATTTTTAACGTCTTACGGTGTAATATCATTCTGCCTGATCTCCTGTTTAATTAGCTTGGTCAATTTCTTGACTCTTCTATTAGACTATGATTTTTAATCGGTCTTATGTACATTTTCTTACTTGATGATCATATTCAAATTCAATTATCCCGAGGTGAAATCAGATGTAGAACTAATGGAAAAAAACGGGCTCTATGAATAAACAGAAGCTTCGATCGATGGTTGATATTTATGAGGTAACAAAGCCAGTGATGAATAAAAGGGCAGTCTGGTGCACTAATCTCCCGCTATGCGCGGGGTCAGCAGAAGGGCCGTACCACAAGGGTAAGAAGAATTAGAAGCAACGCATATGGCTAGTTTGGAAGCGTAAGCTACAACAACAACGATAACATATCCAGTATTATCTCACACCGTGTGGTCTGGGGAGGATAGTGTGTACGCAGACCATACCCCTACCTTGTACGGATAGAGAGGCTGGAAGCGTAAGCTAAACACCTTATAATAATTGTCATGTAGAACTTACCCCTAATTATCTAGGTGTATGCTAGTGATTTTAAGATAAATGTGAAGATATTACAATTGCGGATTGAACTTCAAAAGTTTTTGGAATTTCAAGTTTCTTCAAGAATTTGCAACTATGTGGTTCTTAGCTCACAAGTGAACGTTTGACAAAATTTGAGGGGGTTTGCCTACTTCATTAAATTTAGACCTTTCCATTTTAGTATTGTCATTGTTCAGGAATTTTATTGTGAGAAATTGTTTGCTTTATGCAAATACAAGATATATTTCTTTGAGAAGGATCTGAAAACCCTCGAGGGAAAAATCATAATATGCCATGAAAATTCCTCTACTCAAAAGTGAATTGTGTAATATAATTGTTCTCCTTTGTCTTATTGTTTACTCCGTAATCGTTTAATTCCGCACAGTTAAAGTCATCTTCTATTCCTCTGTTTCCTTCTTTAGGAAATGATCCTACTTGGTTCTTTCATATAACACTTTGCGCCGTCAAAGAGTACCGGCTATCTTTCTCCGCATACACAATGTTTTGAAAAAGGCCAAAAAATAACTAACAATTAATAAGAAATTTAGCGGAAGAATTTATGGGGTAGGAAGTTGTTTTACTTTTATATGTATAACAAAAGAAAACGGGAAAATTTATCTCTTTAATACTTCCAAAAGTAAATACAAGAGAGACCGAGTTATAGACAAAAGGGCATGAGGACCGAAAACTCTCTCGGCGCACGTTAGTCTTAACATACGCCATCCATAGGGAGGAGAGTGAAGACCTCAATCCCTGTACAAATTCTGATCCAAAAACCGACGGGAAAGCATGTGATGCAGGATGCACCAACAGGAATCCAACAACAAAGGGAAAACTCGACAGAAGTGAATAAAACAGTAACTGAGGAGGTTAGGGTTCTGCAAATCGCAGATCCATTAAAATATAATGCTACTATGACAAGGGAGAAGGTATACATACCATTGAAGGAGAGAGTGAATGAATATAAAAAGCCAGGGCAGTGGAAGCAGAATATCCTAGGCAGGTGAAGTCGAAGCACATGAGAAGGAAATTGGTAAGCAAGCACATGCAGAGTCGATCTGGGATAAGTTTGGTACTTCAAAAATATCAAATGCAAGTTTTACACTTGAATTTCTGACTCCTGAAAAGGATGGTGATCGCTGTTGATACACAATTTTGCCCTTATATTTTAATTAATATCATATATACTTTCAAAATATCATTTCTACATCATCACCAATTTGCGCGAGTCATATAAGTAATTTCTGTAACGTTTCATAATTTTTAAGGTTTTAAATTGATTTTCTTGTATTTAAATTAATCATATATTTACTAATTACTCTTTTAAATTATTTTGCGGTGACTTAATCATTAAAATTTATTATTTAAACCTACACATATGCTTTATAAAAATTTTAATTTATTTTATATAATTACATCTGCATTTTTGAACTATTTACACATTTTTACAATAATAGCCTATACTTTACAATTAACTGCATTTTGTCATTTTATTCAGGGTAAAAATAATTTCTTATATCTTATAACCTTCATCTATTATTTTAAAATGTTAATTTGCATAAACAATTTTTTTTATATTTATTTAGCTATCTTATTAAATTATTTTTTCTAAATTTCTTGTATTTAAAATCCAGCCCAATCCTAAGCCAATTTTCGGACCAAATTAATGGCCCAAACCCCCTAACACTTAGCCCAATCTCCCTAGCCCAAATCAAACGACTCCTTTATTCCAACTCGTCTCCCAAATGATTAACGACCCAAAATGAAACCCTCACTCTCCTTATATCCTTCACCCCAAAACCCAAAGACCATTTTGGTTGATCAACCGCCTTTTCATCCTCTCATCTCTCCTCTGTCACACTAAACCCTAGTCGCTTCCTCCCAAATCCCCTCAAAACCCGACTAAATCATGAGATTCTTTCACGATCTGCTTACTTTATTTGCACTATCCCATTATCATTCATACGCTCGTGGTATTACTTAGTACTTGCCAAATTTGGCAAGTATTACCTCTCCGAATTGAGTGTAATCGTCCTCAACCTACACGATTCAGACGGAAATTCATTTATATAGACTCACAACAAGGTCGTATGAATCTGATTCACCGAGATTCTTAGCTAAATTTTGACTCTTTGTCAAACTAGGGTTCGTCTGATTTTTTACATATTCCCATTCAAAATAGGATATGCATGCTATTCTTCTTTTCTCTGCATGAACTTAATTGATTTTCTTTGTTGTTTTTTTGCTTAATCGACTATTATATAAACCCCATTCCTTGTTCCTTTTTTAGATCTTAATTATTATTACTGTACTACTGTTATTACTTCTGCACTTCCATTCATTTTACTATTCTATACTTGAGACCTTGGCCTGCTGAAAGACAAGGCCACCATAATTCGATTGCTAATCTCTTCTCAGTTCGAGCACTGCACGTGGTTCACTTGAAACCCCTAGGAACTATGATGCACTGGGATTTTTGGATTCTACCCTAATAGTACAAGTACAGAGAATATCTACTAGAATATTATCTTTAATATCCTATTTCAAAAACTAGTCGTTACAGCTTCATCAACGGTGGTCGACCTCGACCATTATTGATATCTCGACCACGAATCTCGCTGCTTCCTGGTCTACCTCGACTAACGACGACTGGAGGATTGTTTTTTTAGTGTTATCTTATCTTAAATATTCTAAGGTAGATTTTGACCCTTACTATTAGTCCCTCCGCTTATTGAGACCGGCCTTAGGCGGGCTTGATGAGCGGATATCATTTATTTCGGTCGAAACAATTCGATGAGCTGACCGGGTCATGATGATTGGGGTGAGATGGCAATGTGGCCCTTTGTGACCTGCTAGCTCTAGAGTTGTTTTGTCTATGGATCAAGGTGACGTCATGACGTCATGCCTCATTATGACGTGTTTTCCCGATGCATTGCTTCGTTTCGCATGTGTCTTTTGATTGAATCTGCCACTTCGGTTACGATTCAAGGTAATGATGAATCAATTTCTTGGTTATGATGCTTGAATTCCTATAAATAGGGGTGTGAGGGTATAATTTCAAACTTTACGAAATTCTTGCACCAAGACCATGTATCTTCTTCTTCCGCTTCCATTATTGTGCATCTTTTCCTTATGCTCCAATGATCATTATTGGTTTTAATTCTCTGTTGTTTGATAGCTTCCTCTCTTTTATTGAAAATATGTCTAACATACCTTTTGGGCCCAGCGAGGGAAGTAACCCAATCCCTCTGGCAATTCTTCTTCCTCCTCATGCGGAGGACGTTCCCATTGTCGTAGAGGACGGAATCTTCCTGATTGTGGAAGAGATAGTTCCTCGTAACCCCGATGTCGGTTCAGTGTCACGACCCAAACTGGAGGATCATGACTAGCACCCGGACCATACTTGCCCAGCACCAAGTTACATTTTGTCTAACCTTCTTATTATATTTAAGGGCGACGAGATCAATATAAGTGGTAGATATGGATTACGAACAACAAACAATGAAAGATAATGGAATGAACATGCATAACATGGGATAACAAGACTGCCAAGAAACTAATGTAAGTTAGGAGCTACCACGCTTCCATGAAAGACTATACAACAAAAATCATCCGACAAGGCATACCAAACTATACATAAGCCGACACCTGTCTATGAGCCTCTAAAGGAGCATAAGTAATGCAACATAGCCGGAACAGGTCCCCGACATACCCATAATATCTATAACGAAAATGCATACCAAGACCACGGCAAGTCCGGAGAAGGGATCTCGCCTATAATCGCTGAACTGGAAAGCCTATTATGGTGGGGGAGCTACATCTACCTGTCTATCAGGACCTGCAGCACGACATGCAGCGTCCACAAATAAAAAGGATATCAGTACGAATAAAGTACTAAGTATGTAAGGCAGGAAAGCATAAGTAAGAACAGTAATGTAAACGGGGATAAAGAATACAACCTGTAACATCTGAGTACCTCTGAGGGCTACTGACATGAAATGTGTGATACATACATATATATACATAAACCTTTAAAACATCCGCCTCTGTGGGCATCATCATCATCATATCGTACCCAGCCACGTGGAGCTCGGTAAACCCAACTGATCAGTAGTTGCACAATAGGTGCCATACCCGGCCGACTATAGCGTGGCTCGGTAGAATAAAATAGCTACATATATATATAATGCATGTAGGACTCATTGAAATCATATTTTGAACCTTTCGGAGTGACGTAAGGTCGATATTTTCCGTACACGTTATTAGGATTAACTCTTCATCAAGAATCTTATAAGAAGCAGGAAGTACCAACAACATTGATAACATAAGAATAAGAGAAGAAACCTCAACATCAATTGTTCCATAAGAAGAGAAACAATGTAAGTACTGCTAGCTTCTAAGAGTAGAGTATCTTTGGAAGCTCGTTCATTGCATTATGTACAATCAGAGTCGTGCAAAAGAAGGAAAGGGATAGCCTCACATACCTTGTATATACTTCCCCAAACTCAAGCGCAAATTTCACAACTCCTTAATCTACAATAAGAGAAACGACACTATCGTTATCGTTTAAGCGTCATAACTATTATGTATCGGCCACAACCTATTTTACGATAAAATGGACAGCACCTCCCCTATATATATGACTTCACACAAGTCAAAACAATCACCAAACAGCCCAAACAACATCAATAATAATCATATTGAGCCTCCCAAAAAAGTCCCCACACAATCTAAACACTTCATACATAAGACGACCACCGTAGTCATGTCAAACGACCCAAAAATGTTACAACGAACGACCAGACAACAACCCTACATCTATATGGTGTTTCTCCAAACCCTTCATCCTCCAAAACTCCACAAAACAGTAGTAAAACACGCACCCCAACAGCAACACAAAACAGTCCTCTACAAGTTAAATAACTCGAACTCACGGCTTCTGATCACCGTCCCGTGAGTTTTAACTATTAGGAAACACATTTATCAACCTTTCTTGATATTTTAACACTTAAATACAGATATTAGACGTTTCTTAACTATGAAGTACCTTACAAAACTCTAACTACAAAGAAAAAGGAGGGGCGGTATAATGACACTTACGTCGTAGGGATCATTTTGATGTTATCGCTTCTCGATTTCATGCCCAGGATGATAATCTTCTTTGAAACCCTAGAAGATAGCTTGGGGTTATGTTTATGGGTGTTATATGGTCGAGTTATGCTGAAAAATGAAGAGAAAACCGACCTAAGACTTATATATATCAACTTTGGAAAAGTCAAAGAGGTGTTAGCTTGGCACCCTAGGATTGGTCCATCTTCCGACGCTTATATCTTTTTACCCCGATGTCGTATGAACGAATGGTTAAGAGAATTGGAAACTAAATTCCAAGACCTTAAATTTGGAATATAATATGTCCCAATAAGACCTCATGTAACGCATGACATGTATTTCTCAAAAGCTCTAGTGATCCACCTACTTGTCACTTATGATGTCTGCGCAGTCTCGCGAAACTGCAAATATCTATCTACTCCTATGTCGTATCGATGAACGGTTTAATGAGTTGGAAACTAGACTCATAGATATTCAATTTGATTGGTAGATAATACGATAATTCAAAGTATGTTGGGAGAAAATATCAGTTACATTTGACCTAATCTTTAGCACATTATGAATGTAATTGGTGAAGACCTTTGCCAACTTTTGCTCCACAACTTGCTTAACTTCAAAACGTAGCACACGACTATCATATGACAAACATAACTCATAGAATAACCTCATTATCATGTAATGAACCATTTTCTCACCCCAAAGTACATGTTATAACATTCCAAACTTGTCTAGTTTCGACGAAACTTATTTTGTTCAATTGGTTTAGCTTCCAAGCTTCCCAACCCTCTTGGTACTCATTATTGATGATCTTAAATATTTGTAACCTCCAACGTAACATGATTAACTTACTTTATATACTTTCAAAGATGATCTCATTTCAGAGCTTACATCAATTGACTTACGACGTACTCTCACATACGAGACTATGGGGTGTAACATTCAGATTTCTCTAAATTTCTTGAAGTCGAGCCGGGAATGTTTAAGTAGGCTATGAAGGAGGCTAATTTGTTAGAGCTCAAGGTGAAGTACGACTTTCCTGATCACGTCGATTTGATCCCTGCCGGGTGGGATGCGGTGCACCCCCAGCGTCCTGGGTATTGTGCATTCTACGCCTACCCCTTTCACGTCGGCTGCAGTCTTCCTCTCCTCCCCCTGGCGGAGGAGTTCTGTCGCTTCTACAGAGTTTTCCCGTCTCAAATCGCGTCATATGTTTACAAGATCATAAGGATGCTCACCAAGTTTACGGTGTTGGTCGGGGTCGAGATCACACTTCGACACCTGATGCACCTGTTCTCCCCCAGCTTTTATAGGGGACGATGCTGAATCTCTGCCACCGAGGAGGCAAATATCGGGTGGTGAAGACGGACGACAAAGATAACCGCCAGTTCTTGTTGAATATTTTCTTCGTTAGAACTGAGGATGTGGTGGCCAACATCACTTGTTTTATTTTGCTCATTTGTGAATTCTGACCTCTCATCCTTTTCTTATGCAACTTATAAGTGGGGATTTTGACTACTTATTAGCACTTTTTTTTTTCTTTTGTTTTAGTCCAATAGTATAGAATTATGTTCCCAAAACTAATGAAAATATGCAAATTGCAAGAATGTCGGAAGCTTGGTCTCCCATGATGAAATCAAACTCAAAAAGGAATGCTCTGAATCAGAAGGTAATAAAGGACGCAGAATCAAAGAAGTGCGGTCCTCTGAAGGAATTCTGCAGCCACAGAAGAAGGTGCGGACCGCAAAATACCATATGTGGCCTCAAACCAAGTAAAAGCACCCGCCGGAACTTTGGCCAACGTGCGGACCGAGCATGAATTTTGCGGCTGTAGAACAGAGTTTTCACTAACAAATGACTCCAAGTTCAGAGAGTGTGCAAAAGACGAAGTCCTGACACCTTGCTGAAGTGTAGACTGCACATGAATTGTATGGCCGCAGAAGTTGCTTTGCAGCCACAATCCAGAAATGTGTGGCTGCAGATTCCCAGCTACTGTCAACTGAAAAAATCTACAGAACGCACATGGAATTGTGTGGCTGCAGAACCTCCTGAGGGGCATTGTTGTCACCGAATTTTGGCCCACTATAAATAGACGAGTTTCACATTTTAGGTCATGTTTCGAAGTCTGAGTTGTTGTGGTCATTAAATTTAGCCATTTAGGAAGTTTTTGATTATGTGTTTAAACATTATATTTCATCAATTTAATCTGTGACTATGGGTCTAATTAGCGTTTCTTCTTTATTTTCTTCAATTTCCACTATGAGTAGCTAGCTTTTTAGTAGGGTTGTGACCCAACCCTAGTGTGTAAACCTTATGGGTACTTAATTTAATAAATGTTTATGATTGGGTGTTGATTATTTAGCGTAGTTCATGCTTCAATTTTAGAATTAATGATTTCAAACATTGATTCATGTCTTTTTGACTTAGTCTCTTCTTGAGAAAGTGGGACCTAGTTTAGGATACCTTGGCTAACAAGGAATTGAGCTAAATGAGAGTTTGATTAGCCTAATTAAAAGGTTCAATATAGAGATAGTGAGAATCCGACTTGAGCTCATATCAACTATTTTGTTTGATACCCATTTGGACTTGAGAAAGCAAAAATGGGCAAAATAACTTTTTGACCGAGAGGTATTGAGTGGATAACACAGAGTTGAGAGCTACAATACATCCCAATCAAGAAAACAAGTATTAACGTATGTGACCCATTGGGAGAACACCCTGGTCATGGTCACATCCCTACGCTTTTTAACTATTTGGAAAAACACCAAAAAAAAACATTCACTTCTAGTTTCTTTTCCTTAGCTTACAATTGTTAGAGTAATAGTTGAAGTAGAAATCAATACTTTTTGTGGAACTTCAAATTTAGCTAATCCATTCCTTTCTTCAAGTGTATATCTCAACACCCCTTGCAACCCCCTGTGAAAATCGACTCCGACTCTTGTTGGGCACTATTCTTCCAACGACCATTTCCACTCACAATTGAGTGCGGATTGGACGTGGATCAATTTTTGGCGTCGTTATCGGGGAGTTAAAATGGTGTTAGCTTTATATTTGGGTTTGTTTGTTGAATATATTCTTTCCATCCATGTTACTAACATGCGTGAGAAATTTTAGGTACAACCATAACGGCAAATAATGATCTTGAAAATATGCCTTTGGGGGATGGGGACGGCGAGGATGAGCAAGTTGATGAGGTACCTATTGAACCTCAAGCCAATAGAAGAGTCCGGGTGCCTCATGAAAATTTACCCTCTCCACCCCCCACCTCCACCACGAGCGGCTCCACATAGGATATTACCTAATGAAGGATATGCAAGTGCAATAGTCCTTCCCCATATTAGGGCAGGCAACTTCCAAATTACCAATGTGATGCTGACTTTGCTTGACCAACAGAGTTTCTTCACCGGTGCTCCAACTCAAAATGCGTACAAATAGTTGAAGGGGTTTGTGGATACTTGTTGGGGGAGCAAACAAATAAATGTCTCCGAGGATGCATTGACGATAAGGCTTATTCCCTTCTCTCTACGGGGGAAAGCTTTAGATTTGTTGGAACAATTAGAGAACCATTCAATTCACATTTGAGATGAGTTGGCGGAAAAATGCATTTCTAAGTTCTTCTCTCCTGGGCACATGGCTACACTTCGACATGATATTATGTAATTCAAGCAATAGCCGAATGAACCACTACGCGAGGTATGGGAACTCTATAGAACTATGGTCAAGGAGTTTCCCAATAACAATATGACGCAAAAAATGATTCAACAAACCTTCTATTGTGGGATTAACACAACCAACCAATGTGTAGTGAATCAACTTGCCGGTGGGAACTTTATGACCACGTCTTATGTTGCACCACGTCTTATGTTGAATCAACAAACCTCCTCTTGAGTCTCCTCCACACTATCATCAATGTCAATTCCAACTTCATCATTAGGTTGCACCACATTGTTTTGGAGCTCCTCTTCTTGCATCACTTTATCATCATCAACAAGTTGCCTTTGACTTGAGGTTGGTGCATTCCCACCTCTTCCGCTACGTGTGATGACCGCCATGGCATGACCCAACCTTAGTATGGGTACTTAATGGGTGATTGATTTAGGGCTTATTTATAATTGGGTATATGATATTTAACTTAGTTCTTGATTCAATTTGAGAATTGATGGTTGCAAACATTGATTCACACCTAATTGACATATTCTCTATTTAAAAAAGAGAGACTAAGTCTAGGAAAATTTGGCTAACAAGAAATTGGAGTGAACTCAAGACATTGATAGCCCCAATTAAAGGGCCGAACCTAGATAGTAAGACCCGACTTGAGCATTTATCACTTGTTCCGTAAAATACCCATTTGGACTTGAGAAAGCCAAATTTGGCAAAATCACTCAAACTACCGAGAGGTACAGAGTAAGTAATCGCGTGTGATTGCTATATTGTATCATGATCAACCAAACATGCCCTAAAGCTCTCAATCTGTTAGGTAACCATTTAGGCGGAAGATAAAAAACTAGATCTTTTATAACTTGAAAAACAATAAAACCAAAAACATTATCTCTTAGCTTTATAATTACAAGCATTAGCATACAAACTAGAAGTAGAAAAAGAAATAATTGAATATGTGGAAGTGCAATCAGGGGAACGTCATACACTAGACTGGGTATATACCTAATCCCATGTAAAGCTCTCTGAGAAATCGATCCCGCCTCGCGTTAGGCATTTATAATTGCATCGACCGCCTCACAATCCCAATTAGTGGTGTGGGTTTGGGCGACATTAATTTTTGGCGCCGTTGTCGGGGAGCTAAAAACGGATTTAGCTATATATTTGGTTTTTGCTTTGTGTGGTTTGTCTTCTTTTCTTCCGAGTTACTAATTTTGTTTGTGAATTGATCACAGTTACAAAAGTGGCCCTCAACAATGATCCTCTATGGAATTTTCCATTGGGGGAGGAAGTGGACGATGATAATGGTGATGAGGTTCCGCTTGAACCTCAAGTGAATAGGCGAGGCCGACCACCTCACGATAATATTTTCGTCCCTCCCCTACCTCCACCAGAAGCGGCTGCACACTGAGTGTTGCCGAACAAAGGTTATGCAAGTTCCATAGTTTTTCCCCGTATTAGGGCGAGTAACTTCCAAATCACCAATGTGATGCTTACATTGATTGAGCAACGTGGATTCTTCATTGGGGCTCTGTGTCAAAATGCATACAAGCACCTCAAAGGGTTTGTGGACACTTGTTGTGGGAGCAAACAAACCAACGTTTTCGAGGATGCGCTGCGGTTGAGGCTATTTCCCTTCTCTCTGTGGGGAAAGGCATTGGATTAGTTAGAAAGAATGCCCAATCATTCCATCCATATGTGGTATGAGTTTACAGAAATATTCATTGCCAAGTTCTTCTCTCTGGGGCATATGGCTACACTTCGGAATGAGATTTTAGCGTTCAAGCAAGAACCTAATGAGCCATTGCACGAGATTTGGAAAGATATAGTACCATGGTTAAAGAGTTCCCGAATAATGATATGACTAAGGCTATGATCCAACAAGACTTCTATAGGAGGGTCAACATGACAAATCAATGTGTTGTAAATCAACTCGCCGGTGGGAATTTAATGACCATGCCATATGCTGAAGCATGTGAAATCTTGGATGAAATGGCGGATACATCATCGGCATGGAAAAGTAGAGCTAATGTTCCTCAAGGTGACCCAAATGTCATTCACCTACACAAGGAATTGCATGATCATGGGCAAGCAATTGCCGAGTTGACGACCACAATGAAGTGAAAGCTCAACTTAAACAAGTTCAAGGACCTAAGCAAGTGAATGCAATGGAAGGTGTGAATATGATGATGAAAAAGATATGGCAAAAAGGTCAACAAGTGCAAAACCGTTCGGAACAATTTATGCAAGATGATAGTGGGTATGACTAAGGTGATCCGTACAATGAGAAAGAAGAAGAAGTGCACTATGTCAACAACGACCAAGGGAAAAGAAACAATTCTCAAGGCCCGAATCAACAACAATGGCGTTCTCAAGGAAATTGGAACAATCAAAAACCACCAAGGCAATTGGAGTGGTGGTAGCAACTATCAAAGCAATCGGAACAATAACAACAATCAAGGCAATTGGAATAATCAAGGCAATCAAAGAAATTGGGGTGGCAACAATCAAGGTTATTTTTGAGGCAACCAAGGGGGTTGGAACAATAATAACCAAGGGAATCGGGGGTTAGTCTTTTAGAGGCCCATGATGTATCAACAACCAAGCAACCTGCCTCCTTATCCGTCCCATGGTTCTAGCTCGTCCAATAATGAGATGGGACAGATTGAAAATATGTTTAAACGGATGATGGATGCTCAACTAGCCTCTCACAACACTTCAATCCAAATTTTGGAGGTTCAATTAGGGCAAATCTCGCAAGCTTTAAACACTCATCCTAAGGGGTCACTACCTAGTGATACAGTGGTGAACCTGACGGGTGGGAACAACACGGTACATGCCATGGCCGTAACCACACGTAGTGGATAAAGTGGGGAGGCAACAACCTCGAACCAAAGAAGAGTTGTGGATGATGATGTGTTGATTCAAGAAGATGAAATTCCAAGAAATGTGGTTCAAGCTAATGAATAAGTGAGAATTGATATTGATGATAATGTGGGTGAGACCCAAGAAGAAGTGAACCCGTCTAGGGAACACGTGATTGACATAACGGAACTGCTAGTGCCAAAGTCCAAGGCACTAATGCCAAGGCCTCCTACTTCATACCCTCAAAGGATCGCCAAGAAATAGTGAGAACCAATTCATGAAGTTTATTGAAATGATGAAGAGCTTATCCATTAATCTTCCATTGGTTGAGGCGTTGGAATAAATGCGCGGTTATGCAAAGTTTATGAAGGATTTTTTGACAAAGAAAAGATCAATGAATTTTGAGAATATCAAGATGACACATCAAGTGGGTGCTATTGTTCACTCGATGGCTCCGAAATTGGAAGATCCCGACACTTTCACAATCCCGTGCACTATTGGGAGCGTTGATTTTGCCAAAGCTCTATGTGATCTAGAGGCGAATATCAACTTGATGCCCTACTCGGTGTTCAAAAACTTTGGGAATTGGGTAACCAAGACCCATATCTATGAGGTTGCAAATGGCGGATCATACTATGAAGAGACCATTGGGTATTATTGATGATGTGTTGGTTCGTGTTGATAAGTTCATCCTTCCGGCGGACTTTGTGATTCTTTATTGCGAGGTGGCTATGAGGTGCCTATTATTTTTGGGAGACCTTTCCTTGATACGGGTAAGGCTCTTGTTGATGTGGAAGCCGGTGAGCTCACCTTCCAGGTAGGTGATGAAAAGGTGGTTTTCCATGTGTGCAAATCTATAAGGCAACCGAATAGCAATGAAGTTTGCTCGTTTGTCGACTCAGTGACTTAGGCGATTGTTGATGATGATGGTGTCGTGATGAATGTTGATGATACTTTGGAAACCGTATTGCTTAATCATGATGATGATGAGAAGGAAGGATTTGTGTAATGTGAAAATGCTTTGCAAGGAATGGGGCCGTATACCTATGAACCCCGAAAATTGTCCTTAGATCTTGAGAACCAGAAGCCTCCTCCAACAAAGCCCTCAATCGAGGAGCCTCCCACTTTGGAGTTAAAGCCATTGCCTTCACATTTCAGGTATGAGTTTCTTGGCCCATGTTCTACTTTACCTATTATTCATTCCCCTTTCTTGACTAACGTGCAGGTAGATTCTACTTTGTCGGTGCTTCAAAAGAGGAAGAAAGCTATATGATGGACATTGGCGGATATTCGAGGCATAAGCCCCGCCTTTTGCATGCGCAAGATTATTTTGGAGGAGGATTTCAAACCCTTCGCTGAACATAAAAGAAGATTAAATGAAGCAATTAAAGAAGTGGTGAAGAAGTAGATCATAAAATAGTTGGATGTCGGGGTTGTTTACCCCAATTCCGATTGCTCGTGGACCACTCTGGTGCAATGTGTCCTAAATAAAGGGGGCATGACAATGGTAACAAATGACAAGAATTAGTTGATCCCCACAAGAATGGTCACCGGGTGGAGAGTGTGCATGGACTATAGGAAGCTCAACAAAGTCACTCGGAAATATCATTTTCCTCTTTCATTTCTCGATCAAATGCTTGATAGGTTGGCCGGATGAGCTTTTTATTGTTTCCCTGATGGGTATTCCGGCTACAATCAAAGTCTTATTGATCCTAAGGACCAAGAGAAGACTACTTTCACTTGTCCCTATGGTACTTTCGCATTCTCGCGGATGCCATTTGGATTATGCAATGCACCAGCGACTTTTCAACAGTGTATGATGGCCATCTTCACCGATATGGTGGAGGATTTTCTTTAAGTCTTCATGGATGATTTTTTCGAGGTGAGGAATTCTTATTATGAGTGCTTGGACAAGGTTTTGGAAAGATGCGAGGAAAAAAACTTGGTTTTGATTTGGGAGAAATGTCACTTCATGGTCGAGGAAGGCATAGTCCCCGACCAAAAAATTTCAAAGCATGGTATTAAGGTCGATAAGGCCAAAATTGAGGTGATCTCCAAACTCCATCCCCCTACATCCGTGAAAGGAGTGAGGAGCTTCTTGGGTCATGCGGGGTTCTATCGCCGATTTGTCAAGGACTTTTGTAAGGTGGTAAACGCCTTATGTAAGCGTTTGGAGAAATATGCCAAGTTCCATTTAAGTTGACTACTACTCCTATTATCAACGCACCAAATTGGAGCTCACCTTTTGAGATCATGTGTGATGCAAGTGATGTGGTAATTGGAGCGGTGTTGGGGCAACGTATCAACAAAATCTTCCATCCGGTGTACTATGCTAGAAAGACCATGAATGATTCCCAAGTCAACTACACAGTGACCGAAAAAGAGCTCCATGCTATTGTTTTTGCTACGGAGAAGTTCCGCCCCTACTTGATGGGTAAAAAGGTGATTGTTCACACCGACCATGAGGCACTTTGATATTTGATGAGAAAGAAATATTCTAAAGCAAGATTAATGTGGTGGGTGATGCTATTTCAAAAGTTTGATCTAGAGATTCAAGACCACAAGGTTAGTAAAAAGCAAGTGGGGACCACTTGTCTCGTTTGGAGGAGGAAGGGAGGCCACATGACGGCCTTGAAATAAATGATTCATTTCCCGACAAGCAACTCCTAGCCATTTCAATAACCGAGATTCCATGGTTCGCCGACTTAGCCAATTATATTATGAGTGGTATTATATCGAAAGAGTTCTCTTCAAACCAATGGAAGAAGCTCAAACGGAAATTGCCTTGACTATTATTGGGATGAGCCGTATCTCTTCTGGATTTATACAGATGGTGTCATTCGACGATGTGTGTTGGAGGAGGAACAAGTGGACATTCTTGTGGCTTGCCACTCTTTACCATATGGCCGTCACCATGGTGGAGCTAGAACGGCAACAAAAGTTTATGAGTTGTGGATTCTATTGGCCTACTCTTTACAAGGACGCTAGCGATCTCTTCAAGCGTTGTAATGAATGTCAAAGGGCCGGTGGGATTTCTAAGAAAAATGAGATGCCCCTTACCACCATCTTGTTTGATGTTTGATTTCATGGGTCCGTTCGTGAGCTCTAGTGGGAACACTTACATATTGGTAGTTGTGGATTATGTGTCAAAGTGGGTTGAGGCCGTGGCTTTAACCAAAAATGAAGTGCGAAGTGTGGTGGTATTTTTGAAAAGAACATCTTCACGAGATTTGGTAATCCAAGGGCCATATTAGTGATGGGGGATCGCACTTTTGCAACAAAGCTTTTGATATCTTACTCACAAAGTATGGTGTCACTCAAAAAGTGTCGACCCCCTATCATCCTCAAGCAAGTGGGCAAGTTGAAGTCTCCAACCGCGAGATCAAGAGTATTTTGTCAAAGACCGTGAATGCCTTGGTCGAAGAAACTTGATGATGTTCTTTAGGCTTATAGGACGGCTTACAAAACACCGATTAGTATATCCCCGTATCGGTTAGTGTTCAGAAAAGCTTGTCACCTACCAGTGGAACTTGAGCACAAGGCTATGTGGGCATTGAAGAATCTTAATCTTGAATGGGATGTCGCCGACAACTTAAGGGTGGAACAATTTAATGAGCTTGATGAATTCTGGTACTATGCATATTCAAGTTCGTCCTTATACAAGTACAATATGAAGTATCTCCATGAGAAGTACATATGAAATAAGGAATTCAAAGAAGGCGATCTTGTGCTATTGTTCAATTCTCGGTCTCTGATGTTTCCGGGAAAGTTGAAGTCCAAGTGGAGTGGTCCATTTGAGGATGTGCATGTGACACCCTTCGGTGCATTAGACTTAACGAACAAAACTGATGAAGTGTTTCGAGTCAATGGTCACCGGGTGAAACATTATCTTGGAAAAGTTGATGATGGCACGTTGTGGAGTTGATTCATTTCAAGTTAGTTATGGTAACCTTCGTCGTGCCGCGATGTTAAGTCAGACGCTTCTTGGGAGGCAACCCATGTTTCTTTTCATTTTTCATTCTCTTCCTTTTTAGATAGGTTTTGTATCGAGGTAACTGGTTTTGAAGTGAATTGCAGGAACGGGTGTGCATTGCAGGGACAGTGATTGAAAAATTGGCCAAGTGTTGAAAAAGTTCGGACCGCACAATAATGATTGCAACCGCAGAGAAGACCCTGCGGCCGCACAACTGAAGACTCAAATATGTGAACTGTCTGAATTTGAAGTTGCATATAATAAGCAAATATGTGGCCGCACACAAAAAATGTGCGGACCACACAAATTTCTACGTCCGCACACACTTTTGTGCGAACCGCAGAAACTCAGTTCAAGTGCAGGTAAAGAGTGCGGACCGCACTCAATATTGTGCGGCCGCACTCAGCTCCCTTTTTGACCGACTTGGTCCACCTATAAATAGGGTCTCTGAGCACTATTCACAACTTTACACACTCTTTGTTCTTAAACCCTAAAAAATCATTGTGCTTCACAAAATTGTTCACATTCCATAATCAATTCATCAAGTCTAGATTCTCACATGCATTCCTTATCACTGGTATGTTCAATCCATGTTAGATTTTGCCATTTTACTTGTTTTTTGTTCTTGATTATTTTACTTATTTGTAGGCCTTTAATTGTCAAATGTTCTTCCTATGTGCTTAAAACCATGTGGGTAGTTTCATGTATGTTCATTGGGGATTGGGTAGGACATTGATCATGTTTATTTGAAAATACTAATGTCTAATATGTGCAAAATTTCATGAACCCTAACTTCTCTGTCGTATGTGTTCAAACTGTGCGGCCGCACACAAAATTGTGCGGTCCATAGGACTATTGATTAGGGCATATTTGTGCTTGAAAAGTGCGGACCGCACTCAAAATTATGTTGTCCGCAAAAAACTTATGCGGCCGGAGAAAAATGTATGCGAACACACAATGGAACTTCAGAGAACTAGAATCTCAACTTGTAATTGTGTGGTCCGCACTTTAGGTTGTGCGAACGACCTTCAAAATTGTGCGGTGCGCACAAGATAGTCTGCGGTCGCACTCAAAATAGTGTGGTCTGCACTATCTCTTCTTTGAAATGTGGTCATGCAACTGCTCTACAATTGTTTAACCCATTTTGAACTTCAACTAACTTATGTACCTTGTATTACAGATAATGGTTAGATCAAGTGGTAGAGGGAACACATCAAAAGGGAGAGGTGAATCCTCCTGAGGCAGGGGAAAAGGCACTCACCCACTGGGAGTGCAATCTAAGCCCATTGCCAAAAAGCCGACCTTCGGGACAGGAAGGGCCACAAATCCCTCAGAATCTTGTTCCTATGCCCCATCTCCGAAAGCCTTCGAGGGTCAGTCAATGGAGGTACAACCTAATTCCCACACCCAACCACCACAACCCACTAGAAGATATCAATTTCTCAACAAACCCTTCACTACAGCCTATTCTTGTGAGGGTTCCGATGCCGGTGGCCAGGGTTCCGAGCCTTCCTTTACACCTACTCCTCCTGCACTAGTGGAAATTGATGATGATGATGATGTCCCGGATGATGGTAGAGGATGGGACACTCGAGTGAGCGGACTTGAGAGGTCGTAGAAGAAGGAGATTTGGGAAGATGGGTTTGTGAGTTTGACGGCCTTCACACGATTCAAAGAGTGGTGTCCCCAGAGATCGCTTTGTTCAAGAGTTCTATTCCAATGGGGATCACATAAAGAGGGGGTCCAAGATAAAAAAAGGTGAGAAGTTTGAAAGTTAGATTCTACTCCTGCTCTTTGAACACTTACATGGGCTTTGAAGAGGTAGAGGTAGTCTAGTACCTAGAGAATTTGGCTATGGGTGATGTAACTCGCCCTTGGCTAGTTGAGATTTTGGCTGCTTGAGGACCACCACCACCGTGGATCACAGCAAGGGTTCCTATCCTCCGAGCCACCCTCAATTTTGAAGCTAAAGGGTGGCAGACCTTTGTGTGTAACCGTATTAATCTGAGTTTGAATGAGAACAATCTTCCACTTCCCTGATCAGTTCTTGTGGCTTCTATTATGGCGGGGTACCCAATCAATGTGGGTGTTATCATGTCAACCAACATCACATTAGCTGTCCGAAAAGGTGAAAGATCATACCCTTACCCAAACACCCTCACATTAGAGGTCATTTGATACAAAAGTAAGGGCCAAGAAGCCCTTCTCATGGTACCACCTGCAGGGTGATGACAACCCAAACCTCAAGGGTAAAGCTACTACCATCGTTGGCCAGTCTACGGAGCAATCGGTGGTGGGTACAGGGTCTTTTGTTGAGCCATCCACATTTTTTATGCCTTCCACAACAGCCGAGCCTTCCATCGGGAAAATTGACATGTCACCACCTTCATCGCCTAGACCATCAACTTTAGTGCCAGTGCCATCCTCATCCACTTATCCACTCACTACGCTGCGAGTCTCCCATACATTGACGAGCTTCAACATCTGGATGCAGATACCCACTTCTAAGTTGTCGGACTTATCCTGTATAGTTGCAGCGCAGTCCTCTACTCCAGCAGTGCCACAGGTCCCTCCGTCAGTGGAGGAAACATTGAAGAAGATTTTGGAGAACCAGAAGACTATTATGGACACACTGGTGGCTCACGGGGGAGATATTGAGAAGTTGACCAAGCAGGTGAAGAAGATGAGGAAATCCTAAGCGTCAAAGAAATTAGTGGAGAGTTTGAGAAAAGAGGTGACGAAGATAGCAGCAGCGGGTGATTTTCCATTTGACCTACTGATGGAGACAGATCCATCAGTACAAGCAGACCCAGCAACACCATCAGCAGAGGCTTGTTGCCCCAACTGTTGAGGAGATGCTTCAGATGCTCACCATCCCTGTTGTCCCTCAGCCTGGTGATGATGAGATACAGTTGGAGGAGACTGAGGGTAGTGATGCTGCCAGTCACCCTAAGACCACATAGAGAGTTTTCTCTACTCTCTACCCTCACTTGTTTTTTATTTTGCTAAGCATTGGGGACAATGCTTGTTTTTATTCAGGGGGTGGTCTCTTTTGGTTTATTTTGGATGACTATGATGAAATTTGATGAGATTTGTCCTGTAATAAATTTAATACTCTTTTTCTTTCTCTTTTATCTTCAAATTATCCCTCATTATGTATATATTCATCCTTTTTGTATATATTATATTCCCCTCGGTTTGTATATTCATTTTCTTTGCTTTTAGTATTTTATTTCATAGCTTCTTCATCTTGTTTTCTTACTTTAATAGCTTATTTTTGATTTGTTAGCTTCTTTTTATGTTGAAGTGAACAATAAGACTTTGGTTTACTTAATGTCACGGTTCTTTCCAAAGGTGGGTCTTGTGTCAAACGGTTGACTCTTCCCAATGATGGATGGCGTGACAACCTTCTCAATGAGTCGAGTCCATTTTTGATGTTTAGGTAGAAACAAGTAGTAATAATGAATAAATAAACATGCTTCACTTGGTACCAACACACTTAACTACGCGCTTATGGTTAAAATCAAGTTTTTGGAAAGAAATAGCTCTAGTTAGTGACCTTGTGACTCTTGTGTTGACAGGCAATAATCGGGTGGTTTAGTTGGATAATTAGTGATTTTCAATCTTGACTGCGATTGTTGTGGCCCCTCGACTCTATTCTCTTTAACAATCTAGTTGTGTGAGTGGTGAGGTATTTTGTTACAAGTCCAAGTACCTGTGTGAATGGTCTAAAACTTGCCCCGAATGTGTTTCTAGGTGAAACTCTAAGTTAGCTTGGCTTGAGAAGTGATTGTAGGCTTTATTTGACCCGTTTTAAACCTTTCATGGCCCACCAATGATATCATCCTTAGTAAACCATTTTTAGCCTAAATCCTTTTTATTCGATAACCACGTTACAAGCCTTTACCCATTTATTAGTGACTCTCTCTTGGCACCCGAACTTTCTTTAGCACTCTTGTGAAACAAATGGCAAAAAACATAAGTTTTGGGGAGAGACGAGGGGTTTAAAAATAGTATCAAGTCACACAAAGAGAAAATAAATGAGGAAGAGTAAAGGCAAAGAAAAAGAAAGAAGAAACAAAAAAAAACAGAAAATGAAAGTGAATAATGTGGAAGGGTTGAAAAGATGCAAAATAAAGAAAAAGCGCAAAGCATGGAGAAAACAAAGAAAGAGAGTATGAATAGCATGACCAAGAAAGAGTGATGTCAAGTATCTCTAATCCCCCTAAGCAAACAGAAAATGATGCAAAGAGTCGGCAAAGTAAGAGCCAAAAAGAGAAAATGAAGTGCTAAAGGAAAGATGAACGAATTCCATTCTGATATTTCCCTCATTAGTCCAAAAGCCTTCATTACATGCCGAAAAAGCCCTATGTGATTTCAAGCCGAGCAAGCTTACATTAGTGGTGATCTACACGGGGGGCAAGCATATGGTACTTAGACCGGGCTTGTGATATTCTTTGAGAGTGATGAGCGAATCTTTCTCAAATCCTTGAATTGATTTCTTCATTCATGAGTGATATGAGCTTCCGGAGTGTATAGGAGGAGGAGTTTGGGATCCATAGTGACCTGCATGAAAGTGCGATATTCCTTGACGAACAAAGTCAACCCTTGATTCTTAAGCGTCACATTGGAGCTATTTGTGCTCTAACAGCCAAATCATACGATTGTTAATAATTCATGAGTGTGTGGGTATTTGTTGGTCCCAATTGATGTGTGTTTGATCCAACTTATGCCAACTGAAATATCCCTTTCCTAGTAGAGGTGGGAATTGCTCTAATTGCTTGAGGACAAGCAAAAGCTTAAGTTTTGGGAGTTGATAAGTAGGGATTTTGACTGCTTATTTGCTCTTTTTTACTTACGTTTTAGCTTTAAAATGCTTAAAGATATTTCAGAGTACTAATGAAATGTGCTTTCTTGCAAGAATATTAGGAAACGAGCCAAAGAAATGAAGATCAACTCAAAAAGGGGTAAAATTGGACAAGGACCAAAACCAGACAAAAAGGACCAAAGTGTGGACGGCACAATACTGTGTGTGGCCGCAAACTCTGAACAGACACTGACAGAATTCCTTCACAGAGTGCGGACCAAAAAATTATTGTGCGGCCGCATAGGACAAGATTCAGAGAGTTGTGTTTTGGAAGGCTTGAAGTTGTGCGGATTGCACTATTATTGTGCGGTCACACTCATAAATGTGTGGTACGCAGAAAGTGCCCAGTTCCAATCCAAGATCAAGAGTGCGGCTGCACTGAGAAATGTGCGGTTCGCACAATTAGAGGAAGTGCGGACGCATCCCGGATTTATGCGACCGCAGAAAGCCAACCTGACAAGTCAACCTCACAGAATTGTGCGGCCGCACAACCTCTGCAGGGGAAATTTTGTCAGATAATTTTAACTGAGTATAAATAGATCTTTTTGTCATTTTTAGGTTAAGTTTGGTGCACCTGAGAATAGATAGCCGTTTTGCTTTACAATATTTGGTAACTTTGTACTATTTTAACATTTAAACATTAGATTTTCTTTCCTTAATCATATATTATGAATTTTATCTTAGTTTCTTCTTTAATTTCTTCAGTTTCCATGACTATCTAAACCCTAGCTAGGGTTGTGACCCAACCCTAGTATGGGTACTTAATGGGTGATTGATTTAGGGCTTATTTATGATTGGGTATATGATATTTAGATTAGTTATTGCTTCAATTTGAGAATTGATGGTTGCAAACATTGATTCATGCATAATTGACTTAGTCTCTACTTGAGAAAGAGAGACTAAGTCTAGAAAAACTTGGCTAAAATGAAATTGGGGTGGACTCAAGAAATTGATAGCCCCATTTAAAGGGTCGAACCTAGAGATAGTAAGACCCGACTTGAGAATTTATCACTTGTTCCGTAAAATACCCATTTGAAATTGAGAAAGCCAAATTGGGCAAAATCACTCAAACTACCGAGTAGTATAGAGTGAGTAATCGCGTGTGATTTCTATATTATATCATGATCAACCAAACATTCCCTAAAGATCTCAATCTATTAGGTAACCTTCTAGGCGGAAGTTACAACCCTAGATCTTTTATAACTTGAAAAACAACAAACCAAAAACATTGTCTCTTAGCTTTAAAATTACAAGCATTAGCATACAAACTAGAAGTAGAAAAGAAACAACTGAATATGTGGAAGTGCAATCTAGGGCACGTCATACACTAGACTGGGTATATACCTAATCCCACGTAAAGATCTTTGAGGAATCGACCTCGACTCGCATTGGGTATTTATAATTGCATCGACTGCCTCACAATCTCAATTAGTGGTGTGAGTTTGGGTGAAATCACCCCATACCATCTTTTGAACATCAAATGAGACTTAATGAGGCTATGCAAAAAGTTGAATAGAAGGATATTATCAAGTGGTTGGATTCCAGGGTTGTCTACCCCATCTTTGATAATTTGTGGACTTCTCCGGTTCAACATGTCCCAAAAAAGAGGGGCATGACGGTGCACCAAAGACAAGAAAGAGTTGATTCCTACAAGAACGGTGACCGCATGTAGGATGTGTATGGACTATCGCAAGCTCAACAAAGTCACAAGGAAGGATCACTTTCCACTTTCTTTCTTAGATCAAATGCTCGATAGATTGGCCGGCCGTGGCTTTTTTTTCTTTTCTTGATGGGTACTCCGTCTACAGACAAATTATCATTGCTCCGGAAGATCAAGAGAAAACAACTTTTACATTTCCCTATGGTACTTTTGCATACAAGCGGATGCCATTTGGTTTGGGCAATGCCCCGACGACTTTTCAAAGGTGTATGATGGCTATTTTTATGAACATGGAGAAGGATTGCCTTGAGGTTTTCATGGATGACTTCTCGGTAGTTGGAGATTAATTTGATGATTGTCTTGCAAATTTGGACAAATTGTTGGCTAGATGTGAAGAAACAAATTTGGTGCTTAATTAGGAGAAATGTCATTTCATGGTCGAGGAATTGTCCTTGGCCACAAAATCTCAAAGAACAGAATTGAAGTTGACAAAGTAAAGATTGAGTTGGTTTCTAAACTTCACCTCCAACTTCGGTGAAGGGTGTGCGGAGTTTCTTAGGCTACGTTGGTTTTTACTGGCGTTTCATCAAATATTTCTCTAAGGTGGTGAACCCGTTATGAAATCTTCTTGAGAAGGATGCTTGTTGAAGCTCAAGTTGAAAATTACTCCCATCATCACCGCTCCAAATTAGAGTGTGCCTTTTGAACTCATGTGCGATGCAAGTTACGTAGCGGTTGGGGATGTTTTGGGGAAATGCATCAACAAGATTTTTCTCCCGGTATAATATGCTAGCAAGACTATGAATAGTGCCCAAGTCAACTATACAGTTACGGATAAAGAGCTCATTTATATTATGTTTGCAATTGAGAAGTTTCGCCCGTACTTGATGAGTGCAAAAGTCATTGTCCACATGGATCATGCGGCGCTTAGTTATCTTATGATTAAAAAGGAATCCAAAGCTCGGTTGATGAGATAGTTGCTCTTGTTCCAATAGTTTGATATTGACATCCAAGATAGAAAAGGTAGTGAAAACCAAATGTCGGACCACTTGTCTCTTTTGGAGGAGGAGGAGAGGGTGCATGATGGCCTAGAAAATAATGGCTCCTTCCCGGATGAGCAACTCTTGGAAATTTCAATGAAGAGGTGCCATGGTTCGCGGATTCAGCAAACTTTCTTGTATGTGGAATCATTCCAGATGAGCTCTCTTCAATCCAAAAGAAGAAGCTCACACGAGGTTATCAAGATTATTATTGGGGTGAACCATACCTTTTCCGAATTTGTACGGATGGGGTGATTAGAAGATGTGTACCGGAAGAAGATCAAGGTGAAATTCTTGGGGCTTGTCATTCTTCGCCATATGGTGGTCATCATGGTGGAGCAAGAACGACGGCCAAAGTGCTTAGTTGTGGTTTCTATTGGCCCACTCTTCACAAGGATGCAAGTGAGCTTGTGAAAGATGTGATGAATGTCAATGGAACGGTGGAATCTCAAAGAAAAATGAAATGGCTCTCACAACCATCTTGGATATTGATATTTTTGATGTGTGGGGGTATGGACTTTATAGGCCCTTTTGTGAGATCTTGTGAAAACACCTACATCATGGTCGCGGTGGATTATGTGTCCAAATGGGTTGAGGTCGTTGCTTTACACAACAATGCGGTGAGAAGTGTGGTGGCTTTCTTGAAGAAGAATATTTTCACTAGGTTTGGTACGACACATGTAAATTATAAGCGGTGGGGGTCACACTTTTGTAACAATGCATTCGACACTTTACATAGCAAGTATGTTGGTACTCACAAAGTAATGACTCCCTATCACCCACAAGCTAGGGGGAACGTGAAAGTTTCCAACCAGGAGATAAAGAGTATCTTGTCCAAAATGGTGAATGCTAATCGAATGGATTGGTCCAATAAGCTTGATGATGCATTATGGGGTTATTGGACGGCTTACAAAACACCTATCGGAATGTTTCCATACCGGTTGATGTTCGGGAAGGATTGTCATCTTCTGGTGGAATTAGAGCACAAGGCCATGTGGGCGCTCAAGAAGTTGAATCTTAATTGGGATGTAATCGCTAACTTGAGGGTTGCACATTTGAATGAATTGCCTGAGTTCCGGTACCATGGTTAAGCAAGTTCGTCCTTGTACAAAGAAAAGATGAAATATCTTCATGATGAATACATTTGGAACAAAGAGTTCAAGGTGGGAGATCTTCTATTGTTGTTTAACTCGAGGTTGAGGATGTTTCCCGGAAAGCTAAAATCCATGAGTGTTCTTTTGAAATTGTGGGTGTGACACCTTTTGGTGCGTTAGACTTGAAGAACAAAAACAATGAAGTATTACAAGTCATTGGTAACCGGGTGAAGCACTACTTGGGAAAAGTTGGAGATAGCCATGTCGTGGCGGTCATTCATTTCACTTGAAGGTATTCTGCGTCGTGTCGCGACGTTAAATCAGGCAACCCATGTTTCTTTTCCTTTTTATTTGGTATTTAGGTGTTATTTTTTCTCTAACTTGATTTGAAGTGTGCTAGAGGGATGAGTATGACTTACAGGAAATGTGGACCAAAATATGGCTAAGTATTAAACAATGGTGCAGACCGCACAATTTGATATGCCATAGCAGAAGAGCATCCCGACCACATTTTTCTCTTGCAGACCGCACATTTGAAACTTCAAGAATACCAGCTCTCTAAAGTTTAAGCTTATCAGTGTGAAGGTTAATCTGCGACCGCACCTGAAATTTGCGGCCGCACCTGAAAATGTGCGGACCGTAGATGGAGTTCAGAGATGAGGCCCCTAGGTGAAAGAGTGTGGACCGCACATGAATTTTCGGCCGCACTCGCCCTTCTTCCCCTTATCCAAGAGTTTGTATAAATAGCACTCTAGGCCTCACTTTACATTTTAGCCGCTTTGAACAAACATTGTGCCCTACTAAAGTTTTCTTGAAAGTTGTCACCGTCCACACACAAAGCCACCTCGATTAGTCATTCATTGAACTCACTCTATCTAGTCTGCTTCAATTTATTAATAATCTTTTTAGTTAGTTTAATTTGTAGAATTTTTGTTCTTAATAGGCCATCTATTATTAGAGTTCCATTGTATGTATATGTGGGGTATATATGAGCTAGGTTAACTTGATACATGCTCTACGGGGACTGGGTTAATATAGTTTCATGTTTCTACTATGTTGCCATGTCTAATTTTGCAAGATTTGAATAAACCTATGTAGAAAATTGTGGTATGTACGCAACTTTTAAATTTTGCAGCCGCACTTGAATATGTGCGGTCCGCAGATGTTGAATTTGGCTAACTCAGTGACAAAGAAATCTGCGGCCGCAAGTTAAAATGTGCGGATCAGAATTCCTTTTGCGGTTGCAGAATAGCACCTCTTCTGTCATCATAGAGTACTCACTTTGAGACTCCAATGTGCGGCTACAAGACAAATTTTGTGGACTGCACTTCACTTCTTTGGCCACACAACAAAAATGTGTGGTAGAGCACTGTCCGGAGTTTACTTGAAACTCTTGGGAACTCTGGGATTTTGGGATTCTATTTCCCTTCTTTCTATTGACGATTGGTGTTTGGCCAAAAAATATAGATCTTGGTTCAACTATTTAATATTATGTAATAATGGGTTAAACCTAGTTAATAATAATATTTCTAGATGTGAGCTTCGAAAACGTGATTAACGTCAAATAGACCTGGTAGAAGAATGACAACAGCATGCAACAACTATTCCAAAAAGTATGAGCAATAATGTAGCATTCAATAATAATGAATAACAATATATGGAATTTAAGTAAATAGGAGGAGTGATTCACCCAATAAAGGATGAACTAGATGGTTGTTCCTCCTTACAATGATGAGTGATAGATAAATCCTAGAATTTTTGAATTATTCTCGGATCTGACGGAAAAGTATGAAATAATACGGACGAGAATCTTGATGAAAAGGTAGTGTTTCTTAGTAAGAGAGAGAGATAGAGAGAGAGAGAGAATCTTTTGTCAAAGTCTGTTCTTACAAAATGAATGTATATGCCCCATATCATTATCCCTTTTTCTATTTATATGAGATATTTTTTTTGGTAAACCCTAATAGTACAATGAAGAGAATATCCACTAGAATATTCTCTTAATAACCTATTTCAAAAACTAGTCGTTACAGCTTCATCAAATGTGCTTTACCTCGACCATTATTGACATCACGGCCACAAATCTCGTTGCTTCCTGGTCTACCTTGACTAACGACAGCTCGATGACTCTTTCTTTAGTGTTATTTTATCTTTAATATTCTAGGGCAGATTTTGACCCATACAATTGGAGCACTACTGAAATTGTTCTTCTTATTTTCCTTGTTTGGTTATTTTTCAATTGGTGAGTCTTTTAGTCTTAGCGATTGCATTCTCATTCCTTCATATTTATGATTTGTGACACTTAAACCTTTGTGAACCAATGTGCTATTATATCACCCTGCTATTTCATGGCTCTGAACTTTTTCGACCTCTAAGCTTGCCTAATTTTAGCCTCCAATGTATGCATATTGTATGTATTCAACATGAATAATTCTCACTACCTCGAGCATGTCTAGCCTAATGTGTTTTTATATGTTTGAATGTTTATACATGTTGTTCGTCCTGAGATGATCTCCCTACCTTATTCTACATTCTTGTGATAGACCAACTCATGTGTTTTAGTTCCCGTTGGATCATTACTGTGTAATTTAATACTCTACTGAAGTCAGTTCTCAACTATGTTATCCAAATGTGTTACTTTGCTAACTGTGAACTTTAATGAGTGTTCCATGTCCTGTTTAATCCTATGTTGTTTATTCCCCAATTATGGATTACAAGGTAAACAATATAATAGCAGGCCTTTTCTTGATGTATCATTGCCTACTATGAGTTCTGGTATTGTTTGAACTTTTGTGTTATGACTGGTATTTGGCATGTTCTAGCTTCTTCATGCTCAATTAATGTTTGTTTGAAGACCATGTCCACCAACTTGTTTGGTTACGCCATTTCCATTAAGCTTTCATGTTGTATATCTTTATGTGAGGACTCTACTCTATTAGTTCTCTGTCCATGATTCTGCTCAACTCCCATGTCTGAAGTCCTTTATTATGCTTTGCTCTGAAACTTCACTTGAAGTAGTTTATTATCCTATGATGGGCAATCCTATCACGTTATATTTTAAATGCAAGCATGAACCATCCTTATGTATACCCCATGAACGCATCAACATGCTTTAGTGAGGAAATGTTGTTAGTCACAACTCTAAGAATTAAGTGATTAAGCCTCAAAGCCGTCTAATTAATTCTATGTGTAGTTTGTCACATGTATGATTAAGTTTGGCATCAATTTGGGTGAGTAAGTTATTCGTTTGACCCTAGTATGTTTGGCTTGCCTTTGGTATTTGGGGTATGAAGCACACTATCTGCACCTGGAGTTTGGGCCTACAATCCACATGAAGCTCTAATCCTATTCGAAGGCCCATATATGTTACTGGGTTATTATATATTCGAATTTGGGCATATAATCATTCAATGTGATCTATAATAACTTGTAAACTGAATGATGGGGATAATTAATGAAAGGGGGCTGGGGTATTCTAATGCTCGCATGAACGGGTAGAAAACATGTCTATAGGGTTTAATTGCCTGGTTTGGATATTTGTTTTGACGTGTTTTGATTTTACACACTAATAGAAATTGTGCATATAGGAATCGCACATACCTCACTTAATTTGTCTAATACTAGTGTATTATTTAAAGTATGTTAGCTCAAGTAATTGCTACACTTGTTTCCATTTCTATTACTGAACACTTTTAGACAGAATGTTCCTAGGGATCAAACATATTTTTTAACTATTAGGCAAGATGCATATAAGATGCAATAACACACGCTTTGATAATACTCATCTAGATACCACGACTATAGGGTTGATTAATTAGTCAGCTGCTTCTATTATTTTAATTTTAACCTAACCTGCTGACATCCCGCCGAAGAGAGTCATTATTTGTGTTACATCTTCGAATTCAAGAGAGGATTTCCCCACTGAGACGGCATGCCTATATGGATAAAGTGTTATAAAATCAATTCCAATTGCCAGTTGTAATAAATCCTTCATATTGGATACTCTCACTCGCCTAGAATGACTGTTTATGAAATTAGCGCTATCAACGCTAGGCTGTCAAGTTGTTTCACTGCGTTACTGCACAACATTTATATAGTAAGCCTATAGGGTTTATAATGTTTATAAGTTGAGAATTCATTGATCTAAAGCTACAGCGTTGCATGTACAAATGCTGAAAATCAGAATCACCTAGAAATTATGCCCATAGGACTTAACGGCTATAATGTTTCTTAACTCTAAAAAATTGTTCATTTGCCTAAATCCATCCGCGCGCATTCCTTGCTTATGTGTGGAGGCGAACTTGTGCCATTTGTTGTCTTTATGTTGAGGGGAACTAAGGAAGCGACGAAAGCTATCTTTATGTAGCTAGTAGTTCTGTAGGGAGAGGTGTTGAGGCTCAATTACTGGTCCTACACAGTATTGAGTGTTCTTTTTGTGTAAATTGATGTTTCGTTGTCTGGTTATTCACATCTTATTAACAAAACCAAAAAAAATACTTCCAAAAGTTTTAACGACTAATTTTAGACTGAACCAGCGATTTGAAATTTCATTTTTATAGGTCAGACTGAACTTTTAAGGTAAAACTCCTAGTTTAGACTTAAGACAACAATACTCTTAACTATGGAAAGACACTTAAATTAGACCCTAAACACAATCAATCAATTGTTTCCTCTTTTTCATTTCTCTTGGACAAACTGAAGAGCTTTTTTAAGAAACGGGAATAGAGAAGAAAATGAAATACAAATAAACAAAAATATAAAAGAAAAAAACAGAAGCAATCCCTAGAAACATAACAAAGCGTCCGCAGGCAGTGCCCAAAAAAAGAAAAAAGGAGTAAAGTCATAGCCAAGTGTGTATCGTAAAAATAACCATCTTGTCATGTTTATACTACTAAAAGAAAACAGTAACATATGAAATTAAATAGATGAATATTCAATTTCCTTAAAACATAAACTTCTTTTCTTCAATATTTTGAGGAACAGTTTTCATCAACATCCAACTTTTACTATAAGTCTCTAAATAGGAAAAATTAAATCATTCTCCATTCCCTTGCTCCTCTTCAATCAAGCACAATTAGCTTTTGATACTCTTCACCAGAAATTGCTGCTTCCATAATAGCTTCAGGATTAAAGTCCCTTTCTTCCAAGAACAAAGTCAGCAAATTCTTTGAAAAACCACTCACTAATGCAACTCCTTTTTGGTTTGCTGGCACTGGTGTTGCTCTCGAGTCCCTTAAATTCCAAAACACAATTTGAGGTACACAATTCCCATAACCTTTCTTTTTAAATTTTCTAACAATAGTCTGATAATCTGTCTCCCATGGATTTGCCGATGCCTGATCAAACTCCATGTCACTGAACACAAACACTTTCTTTATCATCTCATCCTCCTTTAGTTTCCCATTGACAGCTACTTTTAGTATTAGATCAAACACCTTTCGAAAATCAGTGTTCATTCCCCATTCCATATTTCTTACAAACCCAACCTTGGACCTTAAATCCTCCCCTTCAACTAGTTCAAGCTTTGGGTTCTTGCTGAATGTTATCAACTTCCCTTTCCAAGGCTCGACACTTAATTCTGAAACGACAACGCCTAGCGCCACTGAAACCTCCATTGGAGTACCCAACATGCTGCCCGAAACATCACAAATAGCAAGACAATTTTTCAATTTCCCCTTTTGGGACAAATCATCTACCATTCTCTTCCATTGCAACTCAGCAACTTGACCCCCGTCATCAGTATCATTTAGTGATTGTATTATCTGATGAGGCAACAGTGCACCTGCAGCAATCTTGGCTTTCCCCTGTTTAACTTTCTCAAGATAATCTTTAAATCTTTCTTCATCATATTTCAAGAATTTGTCTTTGTACAATTTCATAGCAACTGAGGCCACCCTATTGTAAGGAATCGAACCCCAATCATTTCGCCCAATATAAACCTCTGGCAATTCCAGAGCTTTGCGTAAGGGCACTAGAACTTCTTTCCTCAATCGATCTCTCACTCTGTACGCGTAATGTGCATCTTCAATTCCTTCATATTCAGGATATGACTCTCTTGGGAAAACCTTCCTTGCTATGCTTTCACATAAAAGTGTTCTTTTATCAAAAGATGAATCTAAAGAAGGACACCATTTGGCTGCAAGGCTCATATCTTTTAATTTCCCAGTGTTCAACAACTCAAGATCCAACTTCAAACAATCCGCAAAATGATCAGATACACGTTCGTGCAAAAATCTATAGTAAGGATCACGCCTATACCTCTCGAAAGCCTTTTTAGCCATCTCGATTTTCTTCTGCTCTCTGGCGCTACTCGCTTTCTGTTTTTCAATTTCAGCTTTGCTCTCATTAGATACTAGAATTCCTCCAAATGGTTTCCAATCTCTATCCTTTTCCCCATGAGCTTTAAATCTCTTCAATTTTTTGCCTATTTTCCTTTCTTTTTTAGCCTTTTTTCTCACATCAGCTCCTTCAAGTAGCCTGTATAGAACCTCAGGCAAATCCTTGAAATACCCGAAATTCGCCATGGACTCTAAATTACAGGCAAGGGTCTTAGGGTGGCGACTATGAAGCCACAAGGCAGCAGTGTAGTAACCTTCTTTGTCAGATTTGCCAGTGCCACGAACACCGCGCAAATTGCAAATAAGTTTCAAGGCAGTTAAAGAATCATGATCCCATGCACATTGCAAATATTTGGTGAGGGATTGAGGAGGAGTGTCAGGAACAACATGAAAGAAGAAATCTAAACAAGGATTTGAAGTAGAAAGATAAGTTGCTGACATGTTTTCAGTGTAGCCCATATTAGGAGGTTGTGATTTTGTGGAGTTGAAATTTGCAACCATTAGATCCATAAAAGGATTGCTAACAGTGGGGGCTGATTGTTGAGTGGCGGAGGAAGATTGTTGTTTGCCATAGATTTCTGGAGGGCCAACAAGAGAAGCCATTGGAATGAATCTAAGTGGAGTGGAAGAGAAGAGAGGCGTGCAACAGATTTTTATAGGAAATTTTTTTACTTGGTGACCAAGTATTTGTTTTTTTTAAAACTAAAATCCTTGTTGGCCAAGTATTTGATCTTCCTTAGGGTTGAAGGTTACGTCGGTTGAGAATTCTTTGTCTATTTTTTTATTTTTTAGCACTCATATATCGGCTATGAATTACTTAAGGAGTTAATTTTAGAAAGAATTACAAGAAAATACACGTGACTTCACACTATAAAATAAATTACCCAAGTTTTTAAATTTTATCTGACCTAGCGCATATTGTACTTATTTTGAAAGCACTAGCAAATTCAAAATATGTGTTCTTACAACTATTGCTTCTAAAAGCTAGGGAGTTAAATATGTGTTTTCACAACCATTATTTTCACTCTCTTCTTCTCACATCTTCTACATATGCTTCAAGGGTAGTGTATTTTCTGCTCCCCCTGGTTGCTATAATAAAATTAAATAATGGAAGTCCACCATTGAAGGCCATTCAAAGCTTTGCTTTCGAAAATAGGAGTTTTTGAATTTGTTAGTTGTTTGGATTGGGTGTTGTTTCAATTGATTGAAAATATCAAAAAGAGTTCAAAATCTAAATTTGAAGTGATTTCAAGTAGATTTGAGCAATATTTGAGTTAAATTTCAGAAAAGACGCAAGTAAGAAGACGAAGTTAGTTTTTTGTATAATTATTTATAATCTTGTATAATAGCATATATGAGTGTATAAACACATCTTATACACCTTTATACAACCGTCTGTAGACGAATTTCTTCCACAATTTTCAGTTGCAATTCTTGTTCAAAAACCAGTACATATCTCCATTATTACTTCAAATTTTATATACAACCTCCTTATATAATTTCTAATAAGTCTAAATAACACACACTCCAAATTTCTCACGAAATCAAATTTGAAATTTACACTCACATACTTAAGCTTGTTAAAAATCTAATTTTCACCACCCAAATAGATTTGGTTTGTTGAACTAATATTTGAGTCACAATTACTGATTCGAAAATTAATTTAAAAGCTTGAGCAATCTCTTTTTAAAAATAAATAGTAATTTCGAGAACCTATTGGAGTTGGATGTTGAATCTTAGCATATTATTTTTGGGCTAGTTGGTTCTTATGTGAAATTTTCCCTTAATTTTATCGACGGTCATTGAACTTTTGTGTTTGTTACCCAAAAGTCACTTTTCTTTTTTTGTTACATAAAAATCATTTAACTTTGTGTTCATTACTCAAAAGTCACTTTTCTTTCTTTTGTTACACAAAAATTATTTTACTTTGCTCTAGTTATCACAAAAGTCACACTTGCCAGATTTTATAATATTTTTACTTGAAAAGTCTATTATGCCCTTGATATTATTTGAATCTTCATATTTATGTAATTCCTTCTGTATTATATACTATATAATATATTTTTACCTAGGTATTTTATTTATAACTAAAATAACTTAATATTATTTTATTAATTACTTTTATAATATATTCGTATATTTAATTTTTCCTTAACGTTAATCTTCAAGATATATTGGTAGCGTTATTAAATTTGTCAGTAACTTTACTATGAACAAATCTCACGTCAACGTTCTTAACCACTTGTAACGACCCAAACGGTCGTTTTAACTTCTACAACCTTGTTCCCTAAATAAAACTCCCCATACGTGCTTTTATTGTTTTATGACTTGCGAGGATGGTTAGTTCGGGATTTGAAAGGGTTCGGGTTGAAATAGGAACACTTGGTTCCTTAGTTTGGCTTTAAAAGACTAAGTTTGACTTCGGTCAATTTTTTTAGGACATGGCCTCGGAATTGGGATTTGACGGTTCCAATAGGTTCGTATGATGATTTTGGACTTGCGCGTATGTTCGGGTCGGGTTTCGAACAACCCGGGGGCGTTTCGGCGCTTAACAGTGTAGTTGACTAATTAAAGGTTTTAAGTTATTTAAATTTTGTTTGGAGTACGTTTTGGAGTAATCGAGGTCTGTTTTGAATTTCGAGCCTGGGAATAGTTTCGTATGGTAAAAGTTAAAACTAAAATCAGTTAAGGAAAAAATTAAACGGAAAAGGCCTAAAAATGCCACTCAACTTTCAGAAATGGTCTATCCATGCCATTTGTTAAAAAAAATGCTCATTTCATGCCACTGCCATTACACATTTGGCCCATCCATGCCATTATTTGACTAATGGCTCAATTTTTATTTTTTTTAATATTTATAACACCCACATTTCCATGTGTCATGTCGTTATTGGTCTGAATTAACTCATTCCCCACTTAATTTTAACATTGGTTAGGTCCATCTACCCAAACCCACCTGATTAAAACTTACCCAAATCATTAACCCAACCCAAATCCTTCATACCAAATCCCCTTCTCTCTGGTCGTCTTCCCCAAGATGTAAATCATGGCGGTGGTCGATGATGGTGATGACCACCGTAACATCTCCGAACACCATCTCCACTGCCACCGCTTGTCACCGGAAACTTCCACTATGTAACCTTGTCTTTTTCTTCTTCTTCTTCAAGTATTTCTTCATCATTTTCTTGAATTGTTTCAATCACCTCTTCTTCATCGTCCAGGGGGAAATCTTTGTTTTACTCTTCTGTTTCTTCTTCTTCATCATGAATGAGATGTAATCGCAGCCGTCCATCTTGGCCGGAAGCAAGGAGAGTTTCGGGCCGACCAATTTTCACCTCTGTCAACTCTAACCTTCCATCTTTTCTCACCGCACGCATGAAGAAATTTGGCTTTCCATCTTGGTTTAAGGACGATAACAGCGGCGGAAACTTCTTTTCTTTCTTCTCTGAATTACTTCTTTGCCATCACCTTGAACTAAGTGGGGAAGACGACCGCAGAGAAGGGGTTGGGTTATTGATTTGGGTATGTTTTAACCGGGACGGGTTTGGGTAGGTGGACCTAACCAAGGTTAAAATTAAATGGGGCATGAGATAATTCGGACCAATAACAAAATGACACGTGGAAATGTGGGTGTTATAAATATTAAAAAAAATGAGCCGTTAGTCAAATAATAGCATGGATGGGCCAAATGTATAACGGAAGTGGCATGTAATGAGCATTTTTTAACGAATGGCATGGATAGACCATTTCTGAAAGTTGAGTGGCATTTTTAGGCCTTTTCCGAAAGTTAAGTGTACGAATATATTATAAAAATAATAAATAAAATAATATTAAATTATTTTAGTTATAAATAAACTACCTAGGTAAAAATATATTATATAGTATCTAATATAGAAGTAGTTACATAAATATGAAGATTTATATAATATCAAGGGCATAATAGATCTTTAAAGTAAAAATATTATAAAATATGGCAAATGTGACTTGTGATAACTAGAGCAAAATAAAATATTTTTTGTGTAACAAAAAAAAAAGAATAGTGACTTTTGTATAATAAACACAAACTTAAACGATTTTTAAGAAAAGATGACTTTTGGGTTAAAATACAAAAGTTCAATGACAATGGATAAAATTAACTCATTACTTAAGTGGGTATAGTTTGACTTATGGTGGAAATTTTGGAGAAGATTTAACGGTTAACAGTGATTTTTCTGGCACCAGAAGCTAATTTGTAGTTATATGTTTTCTTAGATAGAGCATAAGAAATTATTAGCATAATTTATGTTACCTTTCACGCCTTGAGATGTAAAAGGTAATCCCTAAACCTTTTGCTAATTTTGATTTTGTTTCGTGTTATGTCCATTCTTTTCTAATAATGACCCTTAGGGTGTGTTTGGTATAAAGGAAAATATTTTTTAAGAAAATATTTTTTTGAAAAACAAGTAGTTATCTTAATTCATTTTCTGGTGTTTGGTATGCAAATCAAAGAAAATATTTTTTCAAGAGTATTCGTAAATAATTTTGATACAATAAACGTGAGGCCATAAACTTTCGAACCAACAACCTTCCGAACCCACAAATTTCATAAACTTCTGAACCGCAAAACTTTCGAAATCGCAAAATTTCAAACCCGTAAACTTTATAATTTTTAAACCCGTAAACTTCAAAACATATAAACCTCCGAACTCATATCTTTAGAACTGGTAAAATTTTGAACCTGTAAACCGAAAGATGAAAAAAGTAAAACTAAAGTATATTAAAAATATATATATTTTTTCTCGGGGGAGGTGGGGCAGGGGGTGGGGGTGCAGAAAAAAAAACAGAAATTTTAAAATTACAAAAAAAG
>ML251882.1:0-16750 GCA_005239495.1 Nicotiana undulata
AATTCTGAAAATAAGTAAATAAGTAATTTCCTTTCTTTCAACTCCGCCGTGGCGTACGACCCGATCCCATATGTATTACAAATACTTTTCAACTCCGCCGTGGCGTACAACCCGATCCCATATATTTTACAAATATAAGAGTGGGGAAAATCACATATCGCTTGCGGAAGGTAAATTGCGAAGCGATCACATGCACACTCAATATTCTTTCCTTTTCATAATACTTTCTATAAACAATTTCTTTCATACTACTTCCCGTAAAACAATCCCTTTCAAATTATTTTCCGTAAAACAATTCTTTTCATTTTATTTTCCGTAAAACAATTCCTTTCATTTAATTTTAAATTCCATAAATCTCAGAGAAGAAAAACTACACATAGCAGGATTTCATAACATAAAGTTCGTCACAAGAAGAACACAAGGCATGATGTGGGGCCTAACTACCCGGACATAACAATAATAGCCGCTACGTACAGACTCTCGTCACTTGGTGCGTACGTAACCCCCACAAACAATTACACACAGCATGTAGAACACCTATGGGGACAATTCCCTCTTACAAGGTTAGAAAGGAGACTCACCTCGCTCCGAAGATCCATACCCGGCTTCCAAGCCTCTATGACGACTCCAATGGATGCACGACGTCCCAATACTACCCAAATAACGATAATTCAATGAAAATATACTCAATAGATCATAACCAATTCAAATTACAAAGTTCCTCAGCCCGGCTCAATGAAATGACCAAAATGCCCTCGGGCCCACGTGCCTGGATTCCAAATTTTCTTGAAGATAAACTCTACCCGAAGTTTTACTAGCTCAATTACACCATTCATTCCAGAATTTATGTCCAATTTGTGGCATAAATCACATTTTTCAAATTCTAGGTTTCTTCCAAATTTTCCTCAAATTTTCCCTAATTTTCATGTTCTAATCCATGTTCTAATCTTGTATCTAACTTGGAAATAAGTAGAATGATCTTACCTCTGAAGCTTTGTTGAAATCTTCCTCGAAATGCTCTCAAAATCCGTCCATGGCATATGTAAAATGAGTTAAAATGGCCAAAACCCGCTAAATATCATTCTGCCCAGCAAAGGCCTTCTCTGCGATCGCACAGGCCACCCAGGACCCTCCTCCGCGATCGCACCAACAGACCTGCGGTCGCACAGGTCATCTCCAGTACCCTGACTTGCTCTCTTCTGCGAACGCAATAGCAGGCCTGCGATCGCACTGCTCTGCCCAGACCTTCTCCGCGATGGCACTCCAAAATCCGCGATCGCATAGACCAAAACCACTGCCCCTCAATTCCTTCTCTGCGATTTCAAAGCAGAGGCTGCGATCGCATAGAACACCATCAGCACCAAAAAACCATCAACAATAATTCAACCTGAAATGCCCCTAAACCACCCCGAAACACACCTGAGGCCCTCGGGACCCCGTCCGAACACACGACTCAGTCCCATAACATCCCACAAACTTTCTCGGGGCTTCAAATCTTCTTAAACAAAGCCGAAATCACTAATCGCTTCGAAATTCAACTTTATGAACTTGGAAATTACTAACTTCCACATTCGATGCCGAAACCTATCAAACCACGTCCGATTGACCTCAAATTTTGCAGGCAAGTCATATTCGACATTACGGATCTGCTCCAACTTCCGGAATCGCATTCCGATCCCAATATCAAAATTTCCATTTCCTGTCGAATTCTTCAAAAACCTTTCGTTTTCTATCTTTAGCCAAATGACCTTAAATTGACTTTCGGATATCCGAATTCACTTCCGATCGCGCTCCCAACTCCAGAATCACCATACGGAGTTATTCCCAGACTCGGAATCCCAAACGGACATCAATATCATTGAAATGTACTTCAAGTCAAACTTAGGAAATTCCTTAAAATACTGACTTTCCACAATATACGCTGAACTGCTCCCGGGTTATCCAAAACCCGTTCCGGACATACGCCCAAGTCCGAAATCATCATACGAACCTGCTGGAACCTTCAGATCCTGATTCTGAGGTCGTTACTCAAAATCCCAGCCTTACTCGATTTCTTCAACTTAAGACTTATGAAATGAGAATTTTCCTTTAAATTTAACTCCGATCTTCCTGAATTTCAATTCGGACCATATGCACAAGTCAATATACCTGAAATGAAGTTGTTCGTGACTCCCAACTGCTGAACGACGCACTGGATCTCAAAACGACCGGTAGGGTCGTTACATTCTCCCCTACTTAAACAGACGTTCGTCCTCGAACGTGCCAGGAACTGCCCCAGAATTACCTGGAATCACTGTTTAACACCTCGTGCACCTGCCCGTGCTACCACAACCCCGTTGAGCACATAAGCTTGATCAAATCTAAAGATATCCTCCTTTATTCATACAATAAGCTCCAAACTTAGTTCTAACATCTGAAATTCTCTGCCAGACTTGTTTCTAACATTTGAACACCGAATCAACTACCACACGAGGCACCAGAACACAACTGCATGCCCTTGCTGAATCAGCACCATGCACCGCATGATCCATTATCTGACCACAATGACGCTCCCTGGATCTTAATAGTCAAAATTTTGCGACTTTGATGCTCTCAAAGCACCTTATAAGTTACATTCATACATTTTGCTATAACACTGGCGATATCACCACAACAGAGGAATGTGCGGAAATTCATAATCATCTGCAGAGTTAACCACACGTTGAAATATTTTCTCTAAACTCATATCACCATCTCATTGCAAATCAATAATGGGAATTCCCTGCAATTATGCTTGAATAATCTTATCCTACCGACCCCAGATTATAAATATCGTCTCACCCAGTATGAACTGCTCAGACAACCAATCACCCCAAACACAACCATTAGCTTCACACGATGCCACAATGCGCCAATAGGCCACAATTTGAACACGACACCTAAGGAAATGACACCAGGAAGGTACTACTCAACTTACATTATAACTATGAACTTTTCTCAGAAAATAGGAAATAACACACAAGAAAATAATTATAGGAGTCTTGCTCCACATCATACTATTGCGACGCGCAACCCGATCCAAATAACATACCTGTGGCGGCGTGCCACCCGATCCCATCATAAGATTTACATAAGGAAATATATACAGAGCCGAATTGCTCATAATTTACAAGATATTGAATATCGGTCACCAGCACGCTAAGTGCATAACACCATTCTGGGGAGACTGGTAGAGCCATATGCCACAAAACTCAAGCACAACTGAGGTGCGATATATAATATGAATCTCAAGAACCATTCTGCTCACTTAACCTCATCGCCACGCGGAATCTCAACACATAAGAATTTATCAAGCCGTTTCACACACGCACGGCACAATCATAATATCACATGAATTTGACGAAGACGGGACAACACACGATATCACAATACCCCTCCTTAAGGAGCGCTATACAGAAATGAACACATCTGGCTCGCATGAAGCCCATAGTCTTGTTTAAATCCATTCATTCACTTCAAGCCGATCCTGCTCACACTGAACTAGGCTGATAACCTTACATGGGTTCGTAATAACCCACCTTTTTCTCATAATACACAAGAGAGATCATCATAGCAGGGACAAACACCCCACACTCCACAACCAACTGGACCAAACGCCTTTAGGGCATATATTCTCAATTAAGCAATATTGCATTTCCTTATACTTGGTCCAAATCTTCAATCAATCAGGTGACTACAAGTCACACTTACATAATCTTCCCGTGGTCACGCTCCCACGATTTTTCAAACAGGTAGCCAATATGCACATCCATACTACCGACCACCCTAAGGCTGTAAAACAACTCAAGGACCCATAAACAGGATACGAGGCCTCTTTCACCAAACACCGATCTCAGGTGACATTGAAGACAACATCAGTTTCCTTGCTCATCCGAGCTCATGACATCCTTGTCAACACAAACTGCAATCTCGATTCTTAATTCCAGTTACATACTTCTTACTGCACCTAAAACGCCGATAAGGGATGGCACAGGAATTCCGTCCTAACTCCTGAACCACTAATAGGGTGAACACTTCTCCACATATAGAAATCTTTCACTTGCCTCAATTCATGAAAACCATAGCAACATACAAGTGAGTTCTCACCCTCACAATACATACAAATCCTTAAGTAGTGGACTGAACCACCCTAACCTTCCGGGATCCGCCTACACCTGACAGGCCATAGCATTTGAATGCTTCCAACTGAAATCTATTACGATGGCCGACAAGCTCCACACACATCTGTACAAACCATACACATGCCCAATCATACCGAAGGAACTGATCATTGCCGAACAAGCATCATTTCCTCATGGCTAACCAATCCATCTTCTCTTAATCATCTTTAATTGCCTCAAAGATAATAGTATCTCCTTTCAACTCATAGCAACTCAACCCTCACTCGTCCCGAGTGACCTTGATTCACGAGACCATGCTGCCTAAACTCCGCAACCCGTCTCACAACCTCCTGAAAATATTTCTACAACTCGGAGTTTATTTCTCTCACTCTTCCAACAATATCCTGCGTGTTGAAATAACATAGAACACTCCAACTAGTCTCCTTCTCCTCAGAGATCATATTGCAAAAGCTCGATTCTTAATCATACTGCTGCCTAAACCCTTACACACCACAATTTCAAACTTTCAAATTCACTACGACCGCTGCTGAGAGTCACCCACTCTGGCTGGCCCCGAATACAATCAACTCCAAGGCTCTTCTAGCACATGAACATGCTGTTCAATGACGCACGTGACTGAGTCACTACCCTTACAAATTTCCTATGTCTTAAGCACAAATTCTTAGTCTTCCAGATCCTAACTCTGGTCCAATAGGACAATTTGCACATTTTTATCATATGCCATGCTCACTTACCGATTCACTCCCTTCTCTTAGTTGTAACAACTCGCCGATTTCCGCAATCCCATGAGGACGCAACCCTACAATCCAACTACAGGTGGTGGGACTCCCCCACTTAGCCCGAAGCTACCCCTTATCTCACTCTAGACCCATGTTGGGATCCTTCCTCCCTTGCTAGCATGATCTTGCTCAACCAATCCGTCAGCCCTTCCGAATTTAGCATTCCCCAAATACCCAAAAAAATCCCTAGCATCATTAGCCCATTCTGCCTCCTAACGAATCGTCGCTATGATTCCTTACAGAGAACTACTAACCATACCACCACTATCCTATACCCAGAAATACCCTCTAACCTATGCCCAGAAATACCTGCTAACCTATTCCTAGAAATACCCACTAACCTATTCCCAGAAATACCTGCTTCCCTATACCTAGGAATACCCATTAACCTATTCCCAGAAATACCTGCTAACCTATACCTAAAAATAACCCACCTGCAGAAATCACCAACTGACACCGTCCAACAATACTGTGCTACACCCCCTATGACATCAACACTCCATCCTAAGCCTGCTCTCATTCACCAGCTTTACCAGTCCGTCCGCTTCTCAGGGACATCTACTGAATGCGCCACGATATCCTCAAATTCACCTGCCATATCGCATCCTTCCTCATCCCTAATAATCTTATCTGTGTTGCATCCAGCCTTCCGCCGAATAACCAACATTTCGGTTTAAGCTTGTGGACCAACTCCCTATCCGCAAAATTTCTCAAATCACTTCAATTCCTCCTCAAGGCAGGGCACCGCCTTACCACTGAACTCATAGGCTATACTGCCACTTCTTACTTAGTTGGACTCATTCCCTTAAGCAATTACCCGACCTCCGTCTCTGACGCCGGGTGTTTAGAGACTTAGCCGCTACCTGACACTTCTCACATGACTTTCTTCATCGCCTGCTTCTCAATTGCGGCCTCCATTCAATATCATTTCCCGTAGCTCTTAAACCCGCAGATCACCACAACTTCAGACTCTTCAAAGATCATCTTCCTAGAGTTGTCTTCACTAGAACTAGCTATTATATTCTGAACCACCACACATCACGATCTCTGACATCCGTTCCTGCAATACTGCTTCACAACACTTTAACCCAATGCAATTGAAGAACCATAACACCGGCGAACTTAACACATCCCATTCGATTAATGACGACAATATTACATCACGGGTGAGTATTCCACCTCACTCGAAACCAGAAAGTCCTGCTACTTTATCAATCCCAACCGGACCTTTCATAGTCCAGATTCCTTTCCTTCGCCGGAACTAAAATACTGAAATCTCGAAATCGCCCCCTAAGAAGACCTCCCTTCAAGCCATTCATCACCCCAACATACGGGCAACCATTCTATCAACATACCAACACTGCACGATAACCAATCGAAAACACCATAACAATCTGAGCACAACCTCAAAGTTCTCAGAAACACAGCCACTAAACTGAAGCAACATAATATTCTTCTTGCACGACAACAACAACAGCCCCAAACGACTATGCACGGAAGACTTCACGCACCATATCTGTAACATCATCACAACTCCTCAAATTCCCGATTCATAACAAGTGCTTCGCGACGCGTAAGATTGAGTAGGAAGGAAGCATATGCATAAGCCTTAAGGGAATCAAATCGCACGATGAGGAATCAAGAAGGGAAGTACTCCTAACAGCTCGGTAGCCTCTCAAAGATAAGTACAAACGTCTCCGTACCGATCCGCAAGACTCTACTAGACTTGCTCATGACTCGTGAAACCTAGGGGAACCTAGAGCTCTGATACCACGTTGTCACGACCCAAAACCTATGGGTTGTGATGGCGCCGAACACCACTGTCAGGCAAGCCAACCCCTTAATCAGTTGAAATACCATCCTGTTTAACAATTTCAGAATCGTTGCCTTTATTGCTTTTCATAATCAAATAAATAAACTTTTGTAAATTAAACACGATAGGAAATCCATTTAATTCAATAAAACAAGACTCAACACATCCCCAAAACCCGGTGACACAAGTACATGAGCAGTTTCTAAGAATTTATACAACTATACAACTCTTGTACGAGAAATAAATGGGACAAAAGCAATAGAGATACAATGTAAAGATATAGAAAGAAAGAGACTCTGTCAACCGCGGAACGCCTACGGATGAATGCAGCCCGAGCAAGTCTCCAAATCAATTGCTGAACTATAAAGATACCTGTGCAACAAAATGCACAGAATTGTAGCATGAGTACATATACATATATGTACCCAGTGAGTATCCCGCCTAACCTCGAAGAAGTAGTGACGAGAGGTCGACTTGACACTCACTAAGGTCCAGCAATATAAATAGGACAAAATATGCTGAAAGCAGTAGACATGTGAAGGCAGTTAAGCAACAATTATATATAAGGCACTGAAATCCAAATAAATTCTGAAAATAAGTAAATAAGTAATTTCCTTTCTTTCAACTCCGCCGTGGCGTACGACCCGCTCCCATAAATATATCTTTAAATCCGTCGTGGCGTACGACCCGCTCCCATAAATGTATATGAATACCTCTCAAATTCGTCGTGGCGTACTGCCCGATTCCATATATATTACAATTACTTTTCAACTCCGTCGTGGCATAAAGCCCAATACCATATGTGTTACAAATACTTTTCAACTCCGCCGTGGCGTACGGCCCGATCCCATATGTATTACAAATACTTTTCAACTCCGCCGTGGCGTACCGCTCGATCCCATATATTTTACAAATATAAGAGTGTAGAAAATCACACATCGCTCGCGGAAGGTAAATTGCAAAGCGGTCACATGCACACTCAATATTCTTTCCTTTTCATAATACTTTCTATAAACAATTTCTTTCATACTACTTCCCGTAAAACAATCCCTTTCATATTATTTTCCGTAAAATAATTCTTTTCATTTTATTTTAAGTAAAATAATTCCTTTCATTTTATTTTAAATTCCATAAATTTCAGAGAAGCAAAACTACACATAGCAGGATTTCATAACATACAGTTCATCACAAGAAGAACACAAGGCATGATGTGGGGCCTAACTACCCGGACATAACAATAATAGCCGCTACGTATGGACTCTCGTCACTTGATGCGTACGTAACCCCCACAAACAATTACAAACAGCATGTAGAACACTTATGGGGACAATTCCCTCTTACAAGATTAGAAAGGAGACTCACTTCGCTCCGAAGATCCATACCCGGCTTCCAAGCCTCTATGACGACTCCAATGGATGCACGACGTCCCAAAACTATCCAAATAACGATAATTCAATGAAAATATACTCAATAGATCATAACCAATTCAAATTACAAAGTTCCTCAGCCCGGCTCAATGAAATGACCAAAATGCCCTCGGGCCCACGTGCCCGGATTCCAAATTTTCTTGAAGATAAACTCTACCCGAAGTTTTACTAGCTCAATTACACCATTCATTCCAGAATTTATGTCCAATTTGTGGCAAAAATCACATTTTCCAAATTCTAGGTTTCTTCCAAATTTTCCTCAAATTTTCCCTAATTTTCATGTTCTAATCCATGTTCTAATCTTGTATCTAACTTGGAAATAAGTAGAATGATCTTACCTCTGAAGCTTTGTTAAAATCTTCCTTGAAATGCTCTCAAAATCCGTCCATGGCATATGTAAAATGAGTTAAAATGGCCAAAACTCGCTAAATATCATTCTGCCCAGCAAAGGCCTTCTCTGCGATCGCACAGGCCACCCAGGACCCTCCTCCGCAATCGCACCAACAGACATGCGGTCGCACAGGTCATCTCCAGTACCCTGACTTGCTCTCTTCTGCGAACGCAGTAGTAGGCCTGCGATCGCACTGCTCTGCCCAGACCTTCTCCGCGATCTCCCACCAAAATCCGCGATCGCATAGACCAAAACCACTGCCCCTCAATTCCTTCTCTGCGATCGCAAAGCAAAGGCTGCGATCGCATAGAACACCATCAGCACCAAAAAACAATCAACAATAATTCAACCCGAAATGCCCCTAAACCACCTCGAAACACACCTGAGGCCCCGGGACCCCGTCCGAACACACGACTCAGTCCCATAACATCCCACAAACTTTCTCGGGGCTTCAAATCATCTTAAACAATTCCGAAATCACTAATCGCACCGAAATTCAACTTTATGAACTTGGAAATTACTAACTTCCACATTCGATGCTGAAACCTATCAAACCACGTCCGATTGACCTCAAATTTTGCAGGCAAGTCATATTCGACATTACGGACCTGCTCCAACTTCCAGAATCGCATTCCGATCCCGATATCAAAATTTCCATTTCCGGTCGAATTCTTCAAAAACCTTTCGTTTTCTATCTTTAGCCAGATGACCTTAAATTGAGTTCCGGATATCCGAATTCACTTCCGATCGCGCTCCCAACTCCAAAATTACCATACGGAGTTATTCCCAGACTCGGAATCCTAAACGGACATCAATATCATTGAAATGTACTTCAAGTCAAACTTAGGAAATTCCTTAAAATACTAACTTTCCACAATATACGCTGAACTGCTCCCGGGTTATCCAAAACCCGTTCCGGACATACGCCCAAGTCCGAAATCATCATACGAACCTGCTGGAACCTTCAGATCCTGATTCTGAGGTCGTTACTCAAAATCCCAGCCTTACTCGATTTCTTCAACTTAAGACTTCTGAAATGAGAATTTTCCTTTAAATTTAACTCTGATCTTCCTGAATTTCAATTCGGACCATATGCACAATTCAATATACCTGAAATGAAGTTGTTCGTGACTCCCAACTGCTGAACGATGCGCCGGATCTCAAAATGACCGGTCGGGTCGTTACATTGAAACCCTTAAAATTTGAAACGAATAAAAGGTGATATATATGTATGGGCCCAATCACTTGCCATGTGGACCGTTTACTATTATACGATTTTAAAATATGCATCTATTATATGGTCACATGTGCGTTTGTTGTCAACTTGCAGTACGCATTTTGCAAGGTTGATTACTCAAATTATTAGAGCACAATTCCAGAATATAAACTATGATAATTTATCCTTATAATACTGGTTTAAATCCAACTTGGTTTAGCAGAAATTGTATGCCTCCAATTATAGCTAAATCATTAGTTATGAGATGTATTATTTAACATACAACAACACTTGTACGCATCTAGACAAGTTATGATAAATTCTCCCTATCACAATTGGTTCAGGAACCAAATAATTTCCATATGAATGTTCTATATGATTTAACTGTTCCACCACAATGCACAATGATGGGTCCCCAAAGAAAGTTGGGGATATGTGTTTTTGATCCCATGATTAGGGGGAGAAAATTAACAGCTGAAAAAGTAATCATGGAATAAATTATTATGAGTGTACCTAGATCTTCGTTCAAGAAAATGTGAACTTGAGAGTCAAGTGATAATTCATTTGTAAAATATTGTCAGGCGTATTTGCTGACCCAAAGCTTAATATTATATTTCAGCTGTCATTGCTCTAAGTAGATGTCACGACCTCAAATCCTAACAGGCCGTGATGGCGCCTATCGTGGAACTAGGCTATCCAACCATCACATTGCTACGCTTTTGTTCAATTATCACAGTTCACAATTAAATAATAAGAAAGCAACCACATCATAATTAATATAAATAAATCTTAGCGTCCCCTTAATACTCTAAACAAACCTCCCAAGAACTGGAGTCAATAGTCATGAGCATCTAAGAATAAATAAATCTAACTCTGCTAAAACTATAATATATGTCTCTGAATCAAATGCTAAGACTAAATAAGGAAGGGAAATGGAGAAGCTGTGGACGCTGGACAGCTACCTCGAAATCCCGTGAAATGCTGCTATCAACTGCGTCAGCTACTGCTGCGAACTAGTACCTGGATCTGTGCACAGAGGCACAGGGAGTCTTAATGAGTACGCCAACTCAAAAGTAATAAAAATAAATCAAAGTCTGAGTAATATAAACACACAGAACAGATACACAATTCCACAAATCAGTAAAACACCAAGTCACCACGTAACATTCATCAATCATAAGTTCGAAATCAGTTTCTAGAAAACCTTTGAAACAAGTGCAATATCANTTCACTCTGCCCATCAAGCATCCTCATAGTCACTCTGCCCATTAGGCATCCTCACAGTCACTCTGCCCATCAGGTATCCTCACAGTCACTCTACCCATCAGGCATCCTCACAATCACTATTCATAAGCCCCGCGAGCATCACTCATTCAGTACCGGCGCTCACTGGGGGTGTGTTACAGACTCCGGAGGGGCTCCTACAGCCCAAGCGCAATAATAAGAGACAACATGGAATAACTCACACACAATATAGGCCAGCAGCCTCACTCATATCATATCATCCTCACAATATAGGCCAGCAGCCTCACTCAGTCAGACACTCTCAATTTGCCCTTCAGGCCATAAATATACCGGGTTCTCGACCCAAAAACAGTATTTCATTTTCAAGAAGTAGTATCAAAATACTCTGAGTGTCAAAACAATTTCACAGAAAAGACTGAGTGAAAAATCATAACATAGCAGTGAGGAAAATAGTAAAAACATCCCCCAAGGGGTAAACAAATCGGCACTAGGCCCCCAAACATGGCTACAGCCCAAAACATATCATAATGTAAAAATACTAATTAAGCAAAGGCTTAAAAATCGGTTTCGCAACTCAATAGTCGCCTAAATTGGAAACACGTTCCAAAGTTTCCACCTTTTTATTCCAAAACCCGTGAAAGGGTGCATAGTCCGGGGTTTCATACCCTCAGGACAGAATTTAAAGACATTACTTACCTCAAAATTAGCCCGAAAACTATTCCGCAATGCGCATGCCTCTCGAATCAACCTCCAAAGGCTCCAAATCTACCAAGTTCAGATTTTTATCTTGAATATGGGCTTAAGGAACAATTGCCAATCGAAAGATATCAAATTTACTCAAAAATCCGAAACCGGGCAAAACCCGACCCCCCCAGGCCCGCGTCCCGAAACTTATAAATTTTTACAAAAAAGTGTTCTTCATCTTCCCACGAGTCCGTACATATAAAGAACACCAAAATCGGAGTCCGTTTGACCCCTCAAATCGACCCTTGAAGGTCTCATAATCTCATGCCCCAAAATCCTCTATTTCTACTGTTTTTCATGGATTAAAAGCTGGGATTATGGTCTACAATCACCCATAATCGAGTTTTAATGACTAGAACACTTACCTCAATGAAGAACAAGGATTTCCCTCTTCAAAATCGCCCCCAAGAGCTCTTTCCCGTACAACAATGGTGTAAAAAGGGGTTTAAGTCGCGGAGGGTTTAATTTAAATATGCCCAGTGATTCCTTCACCGCGATCGCAGCCTTGCCCCTGCGATCGCATAGTGTTACGTCCTTTGACTTCCGCGATCGCAGCCTTAAGCACCTGATCGCGCTTCACCCTCACACAACCTCACGCGATCGCAACTGTGCCCACGCGATCGCGGTGCACCATCAGCTGCTCCCTCACGCGCCCAATTATTCTACGCGATCGCGAACTCCACTACGCGATCGCACTTCACACCCCGCTCAACTCACGCGATCGCGATCTCCTCCATGCGATCGCGAAGAACAAAAATCTGCCATTCCTCAGCTAACCCTATGCGATCGTGATCAAGTCCGCGCGATCGCGATCAAGTCCACGCGATCGCACTTCTTAAGCCACTCACCCTACGCGATCGCAGACCATTCCTCGCGATCGCAATGAACAAATTCCAGCTGCATAAACACCAGAAAACCAGCAGTGTTTTCAAGGCTAAACGAGTCCGTTAACCATCCGAAATCAATCCCGAGCCCCTCGAGACCCCAACCAAATATACCTACACATCCCATAACATCATTCAAACTTAGTCGCACTCTCAAAACACCAAAAATAACATCAAAACATCAAATTCACATCGGATTCAAGCCTAAGAACTTTGAAATTTCTAAAATTCACCAATGATGCTGAAACTATCCAAATCAACTCCGATTGACCTGAAATTTTGCAGACAAGTCAAAATGACATTACGAACTTGTTCCATCTATCGGAATTCCATTCCGACCCTGATAGCCTATTTTCCACTGCCGTCCGGAATCGCCAAAAACTAACTTTCACCAATTCAAGCCTAATTCTACACCGGACATCACAAAATTATTCTGAACACACTCCTAAGTCCCAAATCACCTAACGAAGCTATCNAAGGACTAAGTGACTGAATTCTCATTTAACCACTCCGATTTTAAGCCTATCAACTCCAACACATCCATAATGGAATAACCAACCTATGACAAGTCAAATACAGTAATTATAATGTAGGTTCTACGTAACGACTGACCGGGTCGTTACATTCTCCCCCTCTTAAACATACGTTCGTCCTCGAACGTGCCTATAGTTTTTCCAAACTCCATCAAAATTGCCGTGAAACCTACCATGCACAATACCCGGGGTGATCCCACGTCACCCTATCCTATATAGGTCCGATAACACACGTAATTGAAATTCCACAATTCCACCTGACCCATAACTTTAGAACCAAATTCCCACTTCTGAAATACTTACAAGATCAAAATTCCACACCTATAAGCTGAATAAAATCTTAACACACCGCACCAAGCCATATCCGTAACTCAAGATGCAATCACATAATATACCGCATGACTCGACCACCCATAGCGATAACTCCTAATCACGATAGCCGCATCAAACCTCTCAATACCAGTACATACCTTCCTACTAGACCATGACTCGCTCTAACACCTTCATATGGTGCCGTTGATGAAAGAAACATAGAAACCAGCAACCATTCATCCGATCAGTATCAATACCATCCAGAGCCATAACCTGTGCAACTCGTGCACTCAATAATAGCATCCCAAGAGCTCAATTCATAAAATAAAGAGGACTCGCACGAGAAGACTATCCTGCCATTAACAAGTACCATCTCAACACCATGCTAAGAGCCTGATACACATCGTGAAACCCTATCACACAGATCCGACACCAAGGATCATACCTCTACCTAATCCAGCTGCAAAGCGTGATCCCTTCCAACCGCTGGACCACATAACATACTCCAAGCCGCCTTGCTAAAAATCAATAACCATGCAAAATTCGACGTCAATTACTCAAAATGCATTGCCATAACCATGGGGAAATCGGATGATACCATGCCACCTGAATCAGAAAGAACATAACCAACACGTCTCAACCCTGCAACACCCAATTACTTACCTTACTCAAATCTCGTTATAAAGCCCCGATAGAACTACACCTTGTGCACATATATAACCAATAATCACAACTTCTCGAAACACCAAAAGGTAACTCATAGACCATTCTGAAACACGAATAAGCTCAGTGACAATCAAATGGTACATCCCTCAACAATAGCACTGTGGGGTCAATTGTCCCAACTCGGTGCAGAACACACACCCATACTGGCCTACCAATAACTCTAAGTACTATTTCTCTCTGAAAGTTCATAGTGGACGAGTCATAACATATACTAACACCTGACTAGCTTTGCTCGCATCCTCATAGTTTACAACCACAAAATAATCTGTTTATTATAATTCTTAGTCTCAAAGTCCATGAAGCGCACAAAGTTACCATATCTGATCCCAACTACACCACCCGAATATATAACATGTCTCTAATACTCAATCACTCCACGAGGGATACCCCTATAATTATTCTGTGCCCCCGAGCAAACTCGAATATCAACAGTCGAGCCAACAAGAAAGCGTAGCAATACTAATTAAGCATCCTTATTCAAGCACATTGTCTTAAGCACCTTGTCCCTTATTATAGTATACCCCCATCCAGTCACACCAATTAGTGATATCATTTACCTAATCATCTGAACTGCCAGTTCTGACCTTCCTTCCAGAACTGAACTGTGACCTCACATAGGCCACTCTCCACTATACACAAAATACTACATACGCCATGAGATCCTATGATAAATAGGAGAACCTCATGCTCCCTTCCTAGCCACACACAACTATGTACCCAACTAGCCAAGAACTTTCCATTTGATCCCATCTAGAAGCAAAATCACTATACATCACATGGACCTCACGCCAGTAGAAATATACATCTCCAACCGTGGTAGAAACCATCAAGAACTCCCGAATCAGACTTGTACAACACCAAACCGCCAGGACTGAATCCTTCTAACTCAACCAAGCTACGCATGCCACCAAATCCCAAGAGAATTGCTAAGAAACACCTGTAACAACTCATTACTTCATAACACCCACATAACTAATCATATCCCTTATCGTTATCATGCCGATCTGACTTACTACCAAGCTGTCATATTCATTCAAGTTCTTTCTGACTTATCTTCGAATTGATACTTCTTCTTGCCATAATACCGCAATTCTCAATCCAGACTCACTGCACGAAACCCGAGCATAAAATATACAGTCTAAGGCTCATAAGCCGCTGAGTACTCCCTCAAATATCCCCCAAAAACACCCCATTAGAAATACTTACCCTGAAGAGACTTCTTGCGAATTTAAATTCATTACCTTCACTTTCCTAATACTGATGGATAGAATCCATGATAATGCAAATACACCACAAGCCTTGACACCTTCCCCGTAAATTTCGGTTCTAGCCCTTCTCACACCTTGAAGATCCTCGATCACTACATATAACCTTGAATCCGTCTGAACCATTCTCGAACGTCATTTACTCTATGATATTTCAATTACACTAACCAAGTAACCAAAACGACCTGACCCCACTTGCAAACCACATACTAGGAAAGTAATCCACACCTTTGAAGCAACAAGCACACTCATACATTTCACACACTACACTTTCAAGTACAACTCAATCATTCAATAAATTCCCTTATCCGTAAAGTACATTACAACCTGTATCGAAGAAATTTCCATCACTCGAGTCATTCCCAGACCCCACCTCTGTAGGTCATAATTGATTCACCAACATACCTCGAACCGAAACCAATTCAACACATAATCCTGTAATCAACTTATCAATAACGAACTCCCCCACTTAGCTCAAAGCCAAATATCAAGACAACCAATAACTCACGATGCCCATACACTATCATTGCCACCATACTGTGGTGAGGTTCAACTAAATCCTTCATACGCTCATACGACCCAAACAATCTAACACTCAAATCAAATGCAAATCTCGCATCCACCATTGTAATGGTCATGCCAACTCCCACAAGCGATCTAAACTCAAATTACAACATACATAATTACTGATAGAGAGAACTTACTACAGATAAACATAAGGGTCACACACCTCAAGACAACTTGCAGGAGATACCCCTACCTGCTTAGCCTCAAAATTATATCCCCCAATACACTTATGAAAGTCATATCTATCACACAATCACTATACCTTCCTACAGTAGAACACAACCATTGCCTGCCCCCAAGACATCCCATTAAGCGGTATAAGAACCTGAAGCTGATGGCAATACTAACATTGGGGCTGTGGTCAAGGAATTCTTGAGCTTCTGGAAGCTCTACACACACTCTTCTGACCACATGGATACCGTCACTAGACACCACGTGTCCCAAGAATGCTACTTAACTGAGCCAACAATTCACACTTGGAGAACTTCGCACAAGCTTCTCCTCCCTATATCCTTGTGATACCATCATCAAATGCTGAGTATGCTATCCCTGGCTATGAGAGTACGGTAGGATGCCATCAATAAATACAATAACAAAGGAGTTATAATACATCTGAACACACCGACAATCAAATACATGAATGCTATTGGAGCATTGGTCAGCTCAAAAGACATCATCGAGATCTCAG